>JZKD02S1031180.1:841278-862154 GCA_000966675.3 Picea glauca | reverse complement strand
AAATATATAAACTTAAATATAATAAAATTTAATATGTAATTTAATACATTAATTGGGTTTCATACACTAATTTTATGTGCTGATTTGACTGTGACTTTAAAAATAGATTATTATGATTATTATTATATTATTTCATTTTCTTTTCTTTTAAATAATATATATAAACTTACCTTATCATAAATCTTTTCATATACATTTTCTCCATAATATACTATGGAACCATATCATATTATAATAAATTTAAATATAATATTTTATATATTATTTCCTTTTCTTTCCTTTTAAATAATATATATAAACTTACCTTATGATAAGTCTTTTCATATACATTTTCTTCATATCATAATATAATAAATTTAAATATAATAAAGTTCAATATGTATTTTAATGACATTTTATATATTATTTCATTTTCTTTTCTTTTAAATAATATATAAACTTACCTTATGATAAGTCTTTTCATATACATTTTCTCCATTATATATTCAGATGGAACCATGTCATAATAGTGATATTTAATAGTGTCATTCATATGATAATCATTTAATATTTAATAGTCTCATTCATATTAGAATTCAAAACTTGACGATAGACTTCACCTTAAAGGAAGCTATTGCCTCTCATAAACATTAGAATTTATGCTCCATCATATTATCCCATAACAAGTATTTATTGGTCAACATTTATTTTTTGTGGTGTTCTTTTCTAGTGAAACATTGGATCTTCAACTTATATCTACAAAAAGTATTTATTAGTCCTCTTTATTATGCATTTGGACCCAAATATGTTTCATCACCAATTTTGGATATATTGAGGAAATTAATTCACAAATTAATATTTTTGAGCTAATAAGTCATAATCAGGGTCCTAGACCACAACATACATTTGGTCCCAAATATGTTTCATCTCAAATTTTGGATATATTGAGGAAATTAATTCACAAATTAATATTTTTGAGCTAATAAGTCATAATCAAGGTCTTAGACCACAACATAAACTAGTTAAAGTAGATGTTTAGCATACAAGTGCAACATGGATGTGATCAAATTTTGTATGAAAGGAATCAATATTAATGATTAGACCATAGTCAAAGGAGGAAAATAAGGGTCTTACACCATAAATGGATCTCTAGGTTCATTATTCATGAGCATAACCTCAAACCACAATACAAGCCTTGTAAAGGTGATCTTTGGCTTCTAAGTGGAATGTGGGTACCAATAGAATGTATTGCAAAATAGGGATGTGTTTTAAGGAATTTTCCATACTCAATGGAGGAAAGTAAGGATATTTGGCCCCATATAAAACCTTTAGGGATCAACAACTATAAACAATACCATAATCCACATAAAAAGTTCTATATAGGGGATTTTTATCCTTCAAGTGACATATGGGTACCATGATGACTTTTTTTTCATCATGGATCAATATCAACCCTTTAAGCATGGTTAGGGGAGAAATATTGGGACTTAGATCACAAAGAAAGATTATTGTATTAATGAGAAGTGATCGAAGACTTGAACTACAACACGAGCCTCATAAAAGGAATCTTTTGCACACAAGTGGGGTAGAGGCGGCATTGGTGTAGTAGGGATGGATCGTCTCAGCGCCTTAACCATAATCAAGGGAGGAAAATAATGTTCTTAACCCATAAATGAATATTCTAGTTCTAATGGGACATAAATATTCCTCAATCCACCACAAAAATGTCTAGAAAGTAAACTTGTCCTTGAGCGAGAAATGGGCACCATCAAGAGGTTTTGCAAACAAGAGATGGCTCTCGCACCCATGGAAAATTTTAAGGATGTAATTTTATCTTAAATTGTAGAAACCTTCACTAATATTTTTTGTCCTTCATACGCAAACTATAAAATGTTTGGAGATATTTTTCTAAAATTATTAAAATTTCTATTGGTTTTATGAGTTTCTATAAATTTTTGGTGATTTTTAAGGTTAGATAATTTTATCCTATAGAATTTGGGCAAACCATTTTTAGAAAAATGGAAATTGGTGAACATTCTTTTTGGAAAAAGCATGTAAAATATCCCATGGGAGAAATTTAGCCTCTAAATTTTTCCCTGCTGAGGCCTTTGGCATAAAATGAAGCTTCTATGGACCTAGTCCTTGAAATAGGTCACAAACCACCACATATACTTAGATCATTGGCCTCTTAGTGGGATATGGGAATCATTAAGAGATTTTGCATACCAATCATGGGTCTCATGGCCTTAACCTTGGTTAATAAAGGAAGAAAATGGTTGTAGGAACTAAATTAAACTTCTATAGCTCATAGTCTATTAATGACAACTATAACCATCATGAAAACCTTCTAGATGGAATATTTGACCCCCAAATGAGATATCCATACTATAAGAAAGTTTTAGACATAATGCTCAGGTCTTGAAAGCATAACTATGGTCATGGGAGAAAAAAAAGGTCCATAGCACCTAAACGAATATTTTAATGTTCATGAGCCATGAAGATGTTTGTGAACACTACATGGGCCCTTTGGAAGCGATGTTTGGTATTTATGAAATCAGGAGGTTTTGTAGACCAAGGATGGGTCTCAAGATCTTAACCATGGTAAGAGAGGAAAACAAAGTTCTTGAAGTCCTATATAAATATTTTAATAATTTTGTGCATGAACATGGCCTCAAAGCACCACATAGGAAATTTTAAAGGGATCTTGTAACACCATATTTTTTATCCTGAGACTATAATGTAATGTAAATATGTGAATTAGGATGTGATCCAAATAATATCATTGAGGGAAAGGGATGTAAATGATGTAAAATAAACTTATAAATAAAAATACATCAATGGCTACGAGAAAAGGGGGACTAAAATGATGGGGGGCTATGACTCCATGAGAGAGGAACAAGAGGCAACTAAGGGGGATAGAAGGGCCAAATCCAAGAATAGTATAATATTTTATTATAACCCAAAGTAATTAACTTATCTTATGTATAAAGTATATAATACTTGAGATACATGAAAAAGTAGTTGAGGGATGAATTCCTTGAGTGCCAATTGGGAAGTTAGATAAATGCACACTTAATCCTTGTTTTTGGATAGTTGTCCATCATTCTACCAATATTATATCCATTATTCCATCCATCTCTCTACCTTCATGATGATAGTATGAATTTCAAGATAAATGGAGCAAATAATGTAAAGGGGGTGAATTTTATGACTATTGTGAAAATCGATACTAAGCATCCCTATAGATCCTATCATTGAGATTTTCTTGGCCTGTTTGTGTTGGAGCCTAGGAAAAGGGGTTTAACAACCTGAGGCATTTCATTGCAAAGAAGGGGGTCAACTTCTCTAGCTCGTGTAGATTGAAGGGGGAAAGAGAGTCGGTGATCGAGATGGTTGCATGAGTGAATAGGATGATAAATTGGTGGGAATTGAGTTGAGTGAGTCCTTTTTGTCCTTGTGGACTCATAGCCACAAAATGAGGGTGGCATGTTGTAGAAATACCTGGTCCAATATTTCCTATGGTTGGGATGAATATCCTGCATTAGTAGTTAGTTCATGTCTTTCGTTATTAAAGATAAGTGTTCTATTATCGATGCTTCTATGTTGTTTAGTATGTATGAAAACATGTTAAATTATTGTTTTTTCAAAGAATAGTTCAACATCTTGTATTTTTGTATGTTTACATGAATTGCATGAGTCTGCATGTCATTTTTCATATATAAATTCATTATATGTTAGATTCGAATAGTTATATGGTATCATAGTTTAACATTATGGTTACATTAAGGAACTTGGAGAAAATGTCCAAGTACCTCACCATTCCAGTGGGTACTGGGGTGTTTGGGTACAGTACAGAGTGGTATTAGAGAATAGATACAACACTCTGGCTACATGGGATAGAGACAACATGCTGAGGAAAAATTGCAAATGAAAATTTCAAACAAAGTCTGCCAAATTGTTTGTCAAAATTTCCCAAGCAAAATTGGGGAAATTTCTTGGGAAATTTTGGAAAAATTGAGCTTAGGGGTTAAAATATCAAGATTTAAACTCTATATAAGTAAGTTAAATCCTTTAATTGGTCAAATTTATGAATTGCAGAGCAACCATGGAATTAATTCTGTGAAACTGGGAAAAAAACCTATTTTCTTAGCAAACATTGCAAGTTAAAACTGTTCATAATTTCCAAATGGAAAAGAATATATACTAGTTTAACCATTATAGGGTCATATTTGTATTTGGAGGTCATGAATTGTACAAATATGGCATCCCAAGCAGAGAAATTGGTTGAAATTGGGTGAGAATCCCAATTTCTAGTATGAAATCAATGGACTTTGGCAAGGGCATGTTTGATGGATGGGTGCATAGGTTGAATTGATATGCACTGGGAATTTTTTTTCCATGCAAATCTTAATTTTAGATATTTCATGGCACTCGAAAATAAATTTTGAAATTTAGCATTTTGGAAATTTGAGAAATTTTGGAATTTTTGTAATTTTTGGGAAAATTTGGAATTTTATCGTGCACAATGACGTGGAGACTATGTGTCAGGTGATGTGGTGGTGGTGATGTGGAGGCCACATGCCATGTTATGTGGCGGTGGGGACATGGAATTCCATGGTGGCAATTCATAGTGAGAATCTTGGGGGTTTGTGATGCATGGTCTTTTGGAAATTTGGTTGAGTCCCAAAAGCCTTATGAAATGTGAAATGAAGGATAGATGTAATGATGAAGAAAAAGTTCTATTCTTCTGCATGAGTGTTCCTCCACATGGATGATTCAAAAATTGAATAAGTCCCAAAATCCTTGTGGAATGTAGAATAGTTGGCATGAGGAATCAAGAGTCCTATTCCCCCACATGGTTGATTTCAAAATTGACTAAGTCCAAAAAGTATCATGGAATGTGGAATGGAAGATAGATGTCATGGGGAAGAAAAATTCATATTCCTATGCATGGATGATTTCAAAATTGAATAAGTCCCAAAATCCTTGTAGAATGAAAAATGTGGGATAGATGCCAAGTGGAAGAGGAAGTCATATTCCTCCACATGGATGATTCAAAAATTGACTAAGTTCCAAAATACTTGCGGAATGTGAAATAGATTTCATGCAAAACTGGGAGTCTTGTTTCTCCGCATGGATGACTGGAAAATCAACTAAGTCCCAAAAAGGTGCAGAAGGAGGAATTCAGAGTGCATAATGCATATGTAGAAGAACACGCAAGTGCATTATTCGTCCACATGGGAACAAAAAGGAAAGACGAAAAATATAAAGAAATTAAGAAAGAAGAGGAAGGAAAAGAAGAAGAGAAAATGAAAAGGAGAAGAAATAAATAAATAAATAAATAAAGAGAGAAACAAAGAAAAAGGAAGAGAAGAAGAGAAAGGAAATGAGAAAGATGAACAAGTATAAAAAAAAGTCTGGAGCCAAAAACTTGTTTTGGCCATAATAGGAGCATAAAAGCTCAGAATCACATGAAATTTAAAGGTTATGTCCACATTGATGAGCACTACTATCCAATTATTCTTGAATTTTCTGAAAATTTCAAATTAATGGTTTTTAAAGATCTAGGGCATGCTTAGTGATCACGGCCCAGGTTAAGGTGAATTTTTTATAGTGTTAAACAAGTATGTATGACTATACCCAATGAAGTTTTTGGTTTAATTCCAAAGGGTTTGGAGTGGAGATTCCAAGACATGGTGAAATCGACTATTCTCGGGCACTTTCTGGGGATTTTTGAAATCTTGGAAGGAGGAAAGGGGACTCCATACTCACAAATATGGGAAAAAATATTTTGTCAATGTTTCATCCACTGATCAATCTGAACAACTTTTTCTTGAGGAAGATTTTCCTAGTTTTTCTCTGTTTGGGAGATAGTTAGTTTTGGATAAAAATTCTAAGTCTGGGAACAATGAAAAAGGTAAAAGTTGGCATTTCTAGATTACTAAATAAAATGACCAGAGCATCAGATAGGAAATATGAATTTTTCTAAGTGTTTCCCATCATAAATAATATTTATGCCCGATGTAATTTTTTTTAGGGTTTCTTACGAACTTTATTATACATATGTTTGGAGATAGTATTTAAAAATAAGTGTTTCAATAAGTGAAGTATAAAAGGGTAGAATTTCCAATTTCAAAGAGTTGTAACTTCAAACCTAGAGCTCATAATTGAGAAAGAGAGTAGTACATGGAAATATATTGAATAGTATATTAATCCTATCCTCCCATAATTTAGATGCGAGCAATAAAATTTATATGTAAATTAAAAATAAGATGGACAGTTCCTTTAAAAGGATATAAATTATGCATAACTTTTCCAAAAATGCATAATTTTTCTTTTCCAACAAAATTTTATTGAATACACATTTTGTAGGTTAGGGGTACATGAATGATATATCAAGTTCAATGCAGGGAATAAAAGAATGGAAAAATACAAAGTAACTCATAACCATGATGATTAAGTGAAGGGAATATATGTTATTTTTAAAATGAGAAGATAGAGTCTAATGGGACTAGGAGTAGAGAAAAGACAATGAGATGTTAGAGATCATTAAGAGATTAAAAATGGAAGTGAAAAGTGACGGAGCTGATAATGAGAGAATAACAAGAGCCCAATAAGAGCATAATCATATTAACATAGATTGGTTGTAGACTTTGAACCAACTACAAAAGAAATCCAGAGTTGGAGCAAGTTCAAGACATGAGGAAAGAGGAAGATCCCACGCAAGAGAGGAGAATTACAAAGGATCTATGAATTTAAGGATAGTTAGCAGAAATCATAGACCACATCATTCACTTGTTTATTCAACAAAGAAGTCACATTTATCTTAAGAACGACATAGTATCCTAGAAGTATCTCATATCAGGAATCAAAGGATAAAGAATGAATCAAACCAATTGTGAGGAGAACTCATGAATCTCAAGCTACAAAAAATTGATGGAAAAAATAATAAGGGAGAAGAGGTTGAAGCTTGGTTTCTTAATATAAGAAAGTATTTCCAATTACATAACTATTCCTCCAACTTGGAATCTAGAGTTTCCATATTCCATTTGCAAGGAAATGGTTCCATGCGGTGGAATCAACTAAAGCAGGTGAAGGATATAAATTAAAATAACATCACTTCGAAGAAGTTTAAGAACTAATTCCATCAACATTATCGTTTTTATCATTACTATGAGAAAAATATGCAATATTTCTTTGAACTCAAGGTAGTAAATATGACGATGGATGAATATGAAAGGAAGTTATTAGAGTTGTTGAGATATATGGAATTCATTAAATATGAAAAGGTAAATATTGAAAGGTTTCTGAGTGGGATACCTACTTTTTTCAAATATAAAATACAAATGATGAGCCAAAGACTTTGGAAGAGACCATAAGGAAGGCTAAGTACTTGTATGAGTAGAGTAAAGGTAGAGAAACATTATAGAAGTCTTGGAAGGATAAGAAGAGGGAAAAATTGGAACAAAGGATGATAGGTTTCAATCCTCCTTTATATTTTAGAAGAATCCCTAATGTTTATCAACAAATCAAGGAAGCTCAGAGTGATTCAAAGATGGAAGAATATTCTGGAAAAAGACCAATACCACTGATCAAATGTTTGGGGTGTAAAGGAGAGCATCTGTATAGATATTTCCCTCATGAATAAGAGAAAATGATTATTGTTCACAACCTTCAGGAAGATACTATAGTTGAATATGTGGGTAGAAATATTCCAAGGATATATGAAACCCTGGAAAATCGATAGGAAAAAACATCAATCCCACATGATTGTGGTGGAAGGAAAGATTACCAATCAACATGTTACTATTTTAATTGATTTAGGAGCAAGCTATAAATACATTTATTATAAATTAGTGGATAGATTTCATTTGAAAAAGAGTAATATTGAAATATCATGTTTGGTTCAGCTAGCCACTCAAACCAAAAGAAGGATCAATGAGGTTGTTCGAAGTTGTCTAATAAATTTGAATGGAGTCAATACAATCGCTTATCTAAATATAATTTCATTGTGTTCTTATGATATCCTAATTGGAATGGATTGGTTGTAAAAGCACCATGATTTCCTAGACTACCATAATAATATATTTACATGTCTTGATGAAGAAGGAAAACAAAGCTTGGTGAAAGGAATTCCAATACCCATTTCTATAATAAGAGATGTTTCAGAAAAGGTTGTCAATTATGTGCATCTCATGTGAAAGACATAGATAAGAACAAGAGTCCAAATATTAAGGATTTTATAGTTATCCAAGAATTTGAGGATGTATTTGGGGAGATTCTAGGTTTTCCACCAAAGAGAGACATAGTATTCTTTATTGATTTACTTCTTGGAGACACTCTAGTATCCAAAAATCCTTATAGGATGAGCACCCCTAAGTTGAAATAATTGCAAATGCATTTGGAAGAATTATTGAACAAGGGATACATATGGACCAGTTTTCTTTGTGAAGAACAAGGATGGGACCTTAAGGTTGTGCATTTAATTTAAACAACTAAATAAATCTACAATGAGGAAGAAGTACCCATATTCTTATAATTGATGATATCTTTGATCAACTAAAAGGATAAAATGTATTTTATAAGATAGACATAAGATCAGGATACCATTAGGTGAGAATCAAAGTTGAATGTATCAACAATACAACTTTTAGAACCAAGTATTAGAAATATGATTTTGTAGTGGTTCCAAGAATTGGAACCCTTCTCCTTAGAATCATTCTCATCCTATCAAATAAGCATGACATACAACGTATCGTGGTAAGAAACAAATATATCTCTAACCTAGGATCTAGTCACACCAATGTTGATTCCCAACATTCAACAACCTACTAAAAAATGTAGGAAAAAGAATCTTTCTCCAATCCTATAGAATAATAATTCTTTTGTCTCTCCATGTTCTCTATTGAACTAGCCTCATCACTTAGGTTGAGAATCTTCTTATAGATTCTTGTACGATCTTGAATATAAGATTAATGACATGTGAACTAGGAAAATACAAGTCATGCACACATTCCATGATCAATAATGGTATTTTTCCAACCCATGTATTTTTGATCTCCTTGTAACTATCCATTTATCTTGAACTAGGATCATCCCCTATCTTGAGCATATTCTTTTATATTCTTGAAGGAGCTTGAATATAGGATTCATGACATGTGAACTAGGAAAATACAAGTCATTCACACATTCCATGATCAATACTGATCTTCTTCCAACCCATATATTGTTGATCTCCTTGTAACTATCCATTTCTCAAAGCTACAAGGGGTGGCCATGGTTTTTGCATGGGAAACTAAAAAATGATAGTGTTTGTTCTTTGAGGAACCTACAACAAGCTTCTACTTTACTTGCAAAAAGTGTATCTAGGGAATTTTATGAGTTTTTGTGAACAAATTCTTTGGTGAAACTGCATTTCATCTTCCTCACATATGATAAAAAACTTGTAGAGCCTATGGTGTAAAATAAAAGTATAACATCTTCCCTCTCACCCTTTTCACTAAATACTTTGGTTCAAATTCGAATGAGGAGAGGGAACTTGCAGGAAAAGGGAGTTCTTGAAGAGAAAACAAGAGTTTTTATTAGGAAAAGTCAACCCAATTCACATATTATCCATGGATATACAAATGAAGCAATATTGTGTAGTATTAAGATCCAAGAATGAGTACATAAATATACATAGAAACCTATGAACATTGTCATCTTATTAGGTTGTACAAGAATCTAGGAACTACCATCCAAGAAGATACACAATACTGGGAATTGATTTTAGAAGTAGATGGCGACTTGATATCATGCTACACATACTAAAGAGGAAAAATAGGGGGAGCATTATGTATGGAATAAATAGAAGAGAAGGGGGTGTCTTATTGTGTTTTATTGGGTAGTAGAGTAAGTGCCAAGAGCTCTAAGTATAGATAGGAGACTGAGTAAAGAAAACAATGGTGGTTTTCTTGGTTTGTTTTGGAAGCCTTTGGTAAATATAAGTGTGACTTGGGTTCTTGAAAAAATATTCTTCACCCTAGTGGTTTTATAGAACATCGTGGAGGTGGCACCCACAAAGGATTTCCTATGCTTGGGAGGAAAATTGTGCACAACTAGTCAGTTTCCTTAGAAATTTGTCCATGAAAAGGATTAATTTATTTTCTTGTCCTATCTTATGAAACTATTCTTTAATGATGATTAATAAAATTCCATGATTTATTATGAAACTGCCAAGAAAACCATGTAGGATTGATGAGTAAATGAACTTCTCTTTGTAATATGTTAACATGTAATACGTTTGTATAATTACATAAGAAAAACCTATATATGCTAACTGTTTGGAAAAAAAATTGTATTAAGTTTGAAGATTCGATATTGTAATTTGATTGAAAAATTATATAGGAATCCTTTGTATTTATTATTGATTATTATATATTGTCTTGTTGGGGAATATAAGGGTGGAACACGACATGAACAAAAAATATAGTACTATAGATAATCAAAGAGGAACACAAAATTTTGAAGATAAAGGGTGGTGTCTAAAGACACCAATGCAACACTTAAGCAAGGTGCACTTTTTTCAGAATGTCACAGTGCATATTTTATCTTTATCATTTGATCTCCATGATGAAAATGACCGAAGGGGTATTCTTTTTATAGCTCCAAGATATAACTAATTTCCATACAATCAGGAATATTTTGTTCACATATAACCGTTGACTGTAAGAGTTGAAAATGTCAAATCCTCTTTGTCGAGTCGGCTTGACAAGGCTGATCAACTTAAATGCCTATGTGTCTAAGTCATAGTCTATTTCTAGGTTGGTCAATCGACTGACTGACTATGTTCGACTATTGGTCAACTGTATAAATGACATACATGTTGACTACTTGACCGACTAGTGTAGTGTGTTGGTCGAACACTTGACCGACTGTATTCATATGTAGGTTGAATTATCAACTGACTGAACCCAAGAGATCTGTGATGAAACATCAATGTTTGATGTTCCAAAACCCCCCCATCATCAAAGAAATTTGGAGAGTCATGAGGTGAAATTATGTCACTACGACACCCCCTATAATTGTAGCTTCCTGAAGCCCAACCATCGTGCAAGGCTTGATAAATCTAGATTCAACTAAAGGTTTGGTGAAGATATAAGTAACCTAATATTCTATTTTGAAATATTCAACATCTTCTGTTAGATTGATTATAGAAGGAATTGTAAAAAGGAAAAAAAGGAATTGTAACACTAAAAAGGAATTGTAAACAATCTATAGTAACCATGCCACTATTTAAGCAATGTTAAATTTAAGTATTGAATTAGATAACACAATTGATGATAATTTGAATGACATAGTCATTGTAATTTATATATCTTTTCTTTTTCTTTTATAATTTGCAAAGGATATATGTAATAAGCATTGTGATAAACCTATTCCCCCCTAGCTTTGTTGAAATAATCATAATGTGATTCTTATGATGAGTTACGTAGGATTTTATAAGAATTATGCTTCTTTGCAATATTGTATTTTATATATTATCGAGATTGGATCATTATAATATTTTCCATCTATCTTGATGCTTTATGGGTGAAAACAATTAGAGTCAACTTGCAGAGCCATTTAGCAGCTAGTGTAACATCCCGCTTTGGTGCACTGAGCGAACTTATTCTTTGAGGACACTTGCTCGCAAGTGATCCATATTATTATGGTATTAAAACTTTTGATTTTGATTATGAGGCGTTATGGTTTGATGACATTTTGTTTTACTACATTGACATAGATAGGTTCTATTGACTCGGTTTTACTGAGTGTGCAGGGTTTTGGACCTCGGGGATGTAGAGGCATCGATGAAACCCCTTGGACTCTGGATCGAGTCAGGGAGTGTACCATTGGGGTTTGATTGTTTTATTGTGATATTAGTGCATCTGATTAGATGGTATGATATGGATATGTTCTGACATGATTTGTTGATGATGCAGGTTGACGATAGCTTGCCGACCAGACTCAGATATGGATTAAAGGGGTCACACACGACTACCAGAGATGTTGAGGGAGAGGTGTGGACAACAACCCTGCCACAACCTACTAGCACTCGCGTCGTGGCTCGAACTGTAGGTTAACGATTACCTAGTTTGAGAGGACCCATGATGCCGTGAAGGCAGACTGCGACAGTCGGTCACGATGATTCTAAGGGGCGCGCAATAAGGAAGGGGCCTTATTCCTTAGAAGCCGTTAGTCTCCCACAAGTTCACCTGGCGGAGTATTGACTCCAGGGGTTATCGATGTCTACCAAGTCAGTCAAGAGGCGAGTGGCACCCTTGGAGAACGTGGTGTGTCCTGAAGGGCACGTTGCACAGTAAAAATGGAGAGTGGCGAGTGGCACCCTTGGAGGACGTAGTGCGTCTTGAAGGGCACATCGCACAAAGGAACAGATGAGGCGAGTGGCACCCTTGGAGCACCTAGTGCATCCTGAAGGGCACGTCGCGTTGTAGATGATAGAGGGATGAACCTAGATGACCCTAAGACAAATAACATGTCAAGTAATTTAAAAAAAAAAAACAATTTCCTTATTTAATTGTCTCCCAGTACAAAATCTAAGGTCTAAGTCTAAATTACGCTAGTGGTGAAATTTAGTGTACCTTTAAAAAACATAATAATTAAATAAACAAATAATAATAATTAAAATAAAAACAACTTAAATGATAATTATGATCTTAATAAAATCTTGTAACATGTAGGGAGTAAGAAATTAATTTATTCATAAAAAAATAAAATCCATGGTTATAAAATGTAAAGAGGGAATTAATTGTTTTATCTTTTTGATAATTTAAAATATACTAATTTAATGATAAAAGGGAAAAGGGGTTAAATTCCACTCCTGCCTTTTTAGTTCTAATTAAAAGGGGAAGGAGGGAAAATAAAAAATAGGAAACTAGGGAAAAGAAGTAGCATAAAAAGGGAAAAAGGGGAACTTAAGGGAAAAAGCAGGAAGTCAACTTAGTAAAGAATCTACATTTAAGAGCTTCTAATTTTAAACTGAATTAGCAATTTCATAGTAGGGAAAGCCTTTAAACCTGTAAGGAAATTTGGGGACACCTAGGAGTGATTCTAGGAGTAACTCTAGGTGGGTGAGAGAAATAAAGATAATTACTTAATTAAAGAAATTAATTCATGGAGGATTGTAGGGGATGAGGGACACTTGTAAGGAGAGGAATTTTTAGGAATTTATTTTTAAAAATTTAATTAAATGAGATTTTAGGAAAGAAAGGAAGTTCGAAACTGTATAAAAGAAAGGGAGGAGAAGGAGGAAGGATCATCTTCTGTTTGTGTAATGTTACGCTGCAGAAATATCGACTTGACTGATTTACTTGTGGGAGTTGGGATACCCAGCTCGGAGAGGAGTGGTAGGTCGGCCTTGCGAGGTGAGTTGGGAGCTAGACGAAACCTCTGAATAGTGTGTGTGGCCCCTTTGCAGCTCGGGGGGCTAAGGGGGAAGAAGAGTACCCCTAGTGTTGGCTGGGAGGTACCAGTGAGGTCTCGACGGTCGAGGAGTGGGAGTTGCATGGAGCACGGGACGCCAATTAGAGCGGGAGAATAGGCAATAGTACGCTTTCTTAGTTTGAATGGTAGAATGTTGTAGGTTTTATGATTGGATGTGCATGTTGATTATGTAAGTAGATTGGATGTTTAGATTGATACCTAAAATTTTCTTAGCCTGGCTCCTTGGTTATTGTCTCCTATGGCCTCGTTTTCCCGCATGTCATGACCACCCTGTGGTGTTGATTGTGAACTTGAAGTTGTTTAGTCTTTGTCCCTAGCTCATCAGTCCTCGCCTGAGCAATCAGCTAGGAGCCTGATCTACGGTCGTTTCCTTATCATTAAAAGACCTATGGATCTCAACGCCTTGCTTTTCTGTGTGAGGATGATGAAGCGAAGGTGAACCTATCAGCCATCTACCTCTATTGTTGTCCTTGTCTGATTATTGAATTGTGCCTTCAGTATGGCCTTGGTGTTCGGATCATCTTGCGTCCTTGTTGTTTATTTTCTGGGCCTCAACTGATAGAACCCATGTGATCCTTTCGATGAGTTATCCTTAGGGCCCTGGCATTCTCTTATAGTTGTCAGCATTTTTATATTGGTATTCTGAGATGAAAAATATTTAACTTCAATCTGTGTTTGGTTCTTGTTGGATTGACTGGTTTTTATTACTTTGGCGATTATAATTGTGTAACGGATGTAAAAATATTAACTCTAATGTTGTAATTTGGTAATGGATGAAAAAAAGGAAAATGTTTATGACTTCGGCGATTGTGATAGGTGATCGCTGTAAAATATTGAACCTGATTTTTGTTTAATGATGGAGAATCTAACCTTGTGGCCTCATCACATAAATGGCAAAATCTAGATGTGTGAATATCATGTAAAGGCGAAATTATTTTCTGTCCGTTCTGCATTGATAATGGCCAATCTAGCCTTGCGTTCCTCTTACTATTCACTGTGATTTTCTTTTCGATTTCCTGAGCAATGATATCCTACATTTTTTTTCACCGAATGTGCAAGGGCAATTTTGCATTTTCCGAATTTAACCATTTATACATTTATTTGTACTACCCCATTAGTATCTCTGCAATTTCTCTAAGGTAGCGATTATGAAATTCAGGTGTCGACCATTTATCTGTTGGTATAGTTTTGAGTTTCTTTTTCCGGGCGAATTTATTTTTTTACTTGAGTGAATTCCTTCGGCGATTTTACCTGGGCGTTATCATTTCTGATCGAATTCTTCACCTATGCGTCTCCATATATGAGAGATTTCTTTTCTTACCTGTGCATCATCTTGATTGAGCGAATTTTTTTTTTACGAGTGCGATTTCAGTTCAGCGATTGGGTAAACTGCGACTGGAACAGTGAAACTGTGGTTACTCCGGTAGCATGCGCTGCCTATATTGTTTCCTCCCGATCAAAGGCCCCATCCCTGTGGCGTTTTCCATAGTGATTCTATTCTCTTTGCAAGTTATCCTTTCGGCTAGTGTTAATAATGGCACTTCCCAATCCAACTCAAACGAAATCCTGAAATCCTTTTAAACTGGATTAATTTGGAGTAAATTGGATTCCGTAAAATTGCTTAAATTCTGCCAAGCTTAAATGCAACGATACTTTATAGTTTAGTAACACTTTAATTTGTAATGCTTAATGGTGTAAAGCAACAATCCTTATATTTAGTTATGCCTTATAAATTAGTATTGCATGGCAGGCCCTAATTGTCAAATTGCATTAATTCTAGTAAGTTTTTGTTAAATTCTGTTCTCATATATCGCTCTTGTCTAGAATAAGTGAACCCTTGTATGATAAGATAGATGCCATCCAATAATTCTAAGAATACTAAATTTCTAATTTTTAATTGAAGATTGTCGGATATGAAGGAAAAATTCAAGGAAAATCTATTAATCCTTTATTTTAATAAAAACTAATTCTGGGCGACCTAAATTCCTCACTAAGCGATTGATATTCTTTTGAGGATACAACTTATCCTCATATGGTCAATAAAGTGAGAATTCAATGAAGAATTGGGTTGTTGAAGTTTTAGATTGTAAATTATTTTCTTTAAGAAGTTCCTAAAATTCTTTATACCTTTAAATAAGGAAGCATAATTATATTACTTATATGAGTTATTATTACTTAAGAATGGAAATTAAATTATCCCTTGGAGTTTGGAAAGTAGTTACCTTAAACCTTAGTCTTGCAACCAAGTCCCAAAATAGATAGACAATCTTAAGATGCACTCTTAGTAGATGGAAATAATCATGTTCTTCATTGTTAGCAACCTTGATGAAGGTTTTCAAAGAGTTGATATTTAGTAATCTTAGGATTTAGGTTAACAATAATATTTGTGTTTATATTTGATGATTCTCTCTTTATTAGAATACTTACTTAAAGGTGAAGAAATATAGAAAAGGTTATGTGATTTGAATCTTGAGGATTATATGAATTGAATTTTATTAATAACTATCTCTTAAGGGTCTTAATTGAAGTTTTTAAAATGGTGACCTTAGTAATCGATTATTTAATTGTAATGATTGGTAACACCTTATATCTCGCATTATTGTACATACTTCTTATATCTGCACTAGCATGTGACTTCCTATTATTTATTTCATGAATGATTTTATTAGTTTCATATAATGGATACATAATGTAAAATCGTTGTCAAAATTCATGTATTTCTTAAGAAGATTGAGTTCTTATGGGTTCTCATAATGAATATGTAATTATATCTTCTCTTTACATACTCCTAGAAGATATTCCTTAAAAACAAGATGTATAGTTAAGTTGATTGAGATTAAAATTGTATTTCCGCTCTTGATTTATGATTCTTTATGAGATGTCTTTTTACTCATTTACACTCATTGTTGCTTGAAAAATGATAACTATAGTAGAATATCTTATTGTGCCATGAATAATTGATGATTAGGTGAGATTGATGATCAGAGTTGGGATTGCGGTTTATGTTGGATTAGTGGGATGTAGACACCTCCTTGTTCTTTAGAACAGTCGCCAGCCCTGAGACCTTAAATGGTCAAAATCGATGGGAACCTGGGCTTGAGCATTGCTTATGTGTCCTGGAGGTCCTAACCATTGCAGGGTAGGATGGGCAGGTAGTCAGTCTTATTTTCGTCGGTTGATTGCTGTTCATCACTTCCAGATGCTTGATGTGCTTCTTAGGTCGTTATGTCATTGTCGCAGTTGCATGCGTTATGTTTGTTGTCATGTTGCAACACTGAATATAGTGTCTTTATTACCCTTTTACACATGCACACACACAAAAAAGAATTTTTCACTTTTTATGAGAGGCTTGTTGTCATAACTAACGGGAGGTTCGTTACATGGTCCCAATTTGGAAATTTGGGTCAAAAAAACTTTCTGAAATATTCGAGAGCCATTTTTATGCATCAACCAACACGTTTTTATGGTCCAAACCTTACTATGGATCAAGCGGATATATTATATACACCAATACCTTCAAACAATGCAAGAATCCTCTCAATCATAGTTCATATGCAAAAGTTATGTCTCTTGCAAGTTGACCTATCATATCAATCACCATGGTGAGAGTGGATTCCATGGAGTAGATTTTATAGAACATTATAGAATGTATAAAATTAATCACTAATTGAGTGTTGAGGAATTCAATACCCTAACTCTAGATGGATATTGAGCTATGTTAAATACTAGACCACTAGGAGGAGATGGGGTTCCATTATTTTGCATTGTATATTGTTCCATAGCTACGCATAATAGTTGAGAGTGGTATTTTTTGAGAATAACAGAGGATGAGATATTTTTTAGTATCCATACAAGCCATAGTGTAAAAGGAAACTCCACATAGATTTCCTCTTCCTTTTTACTTGTGTTTGAAAAAAAAAGAGAAGAACAACCTCACCTTCTAGCTTGGTTTTCTCCTGTATTGGGTTTCCCAGATTTTATCTTGTTTTTATTTGTGGATGGTTTGTGTATTTAATTATGTTATTATTTTTCATATTTTAAATAATTCATATATTTGAAGAAGAAAACCAATAATCAAAGGTTCTTAGATGTAAAGGAAATTAACCTTCATAGTAAATATTTTAGTATTTTACTAGATCTATTGTGATGAACTGTCTAGCTGAATATCCACGGAAATTTATAGATCATAGTGGTATCTGAGTGGGTTTATTTTGTGTATTTGTGGTAAGTTACATGATCCAAAAATTTCTTTAAGAATAAATTCGCAGAACCCTATCCATGGTCGACGATTCTATTCATAACAACCCTCGATATCTAGAAGATGATAGATTTGCGAGGCTAGAAGAGAAAGTTGATGACATATCTTGCAACATGTACATCCTCATGGTGGCTCTAACAAGCAAGATTGAATTGTTCAAAGAATTTTGAGGATGGAACCTATATTAGATTAGATAAAAAATCAAGACATAATGAAGACCTAGAAAAGGAGTTGTTAAAAGAACTTGAGAAAGAGAGGATGATTTCCAGTGCCATAAAACCTTCATATTCCTTATTTTTAACATACCTAACCACCCAACTGGGCCACGCTACCTAAAAAATCTCTCAATAATTCTCTTATGCCACTTTATAATGTATCTATATCAACAAACCCAAAAATGATTTGGTCTATGCTCTAATCTAAAACGTACCCACTTCCTAGGTACCTCTAAATTCTCCTTCTTGGGATGATTTCAAATGTATGATGCCATTTAATTATTAATGAAGCATGAAATAAATACAATAAGAGAACATGCATTAATCAATATTCATGCTACACTATAAAACAAGTGAACAATATTAAATACACAATAATAACTAGTAAGAAGACACATTATCGATACATATTTCAGAGTTAATAATTAATACACAATGAAAATAAATATACAACAAGAGATAAAAATGACAAAGATAACTTATCTTTATCAAAACCAATCACCAACTACTTGTATACCAAGGAAGTTCCAGCCAACCTTAGACATTGTTGTTCGAAGTATAAAAAATAGATCACCCCTAAGCCAGGGCTATGAATCTACAAGGATGGGTTTCAACTTGACACTAAGATTCCCAAACCAGTCATCAATTAATCTCTCAAGGTTTTTTCAAACACACAACAAATATAGTTACCAAATTTCTTCCCCTTCAACCTGCTCCACCCAAATAGAATGAACCCCCTTTATTTCTATGCAGTCCCTCAGGTTTTCCACCTCTTTCCAGGTCTCCAGAGCTTCTGGTCAGGAAATCTCAATGCTGGAAAATTTCAGGATTCTCAGTTGTAGACAGTTATCTCTCAACTACCATTATTCTCATACCCACCAACATCTATTCCATCCTTGAATTATTAGTAATTAATTACATCGAACCAACAATGGCTACTTTCCTTCAGCAATGTGTTTTCCTTTCCCCATATATAACCAAGAACGAGTAGAAGAGTGAATTAGAGAGGAACAACTCCAAAAATGAATTTGGAGTAAGAATGAATGTCCAACCCCGAATCCAATCAATAACATGGATTAAATATCAAAAGAATAATGTCGACTTCACCCAAGAAGCTCATGTAGCCGCCTCTTTCTCTCCAAAATTCCAAGGTGGCTAAAATAAAAATAATTTAAAAATGTAAAGGATTAGCCCCTCAAATTTGTCCCTCTCTTGTGGAATCATAGCCCCCTATAACTCTTGTAATTTCTCATCTAGCATCCAATGATGTGTTTTATTATTATTAATGATCAATGTATTACATTTCCTAAGAACTTTAACATTTCATCAAATAAAAAAATACATTAATAATATAGGGACTCTAAACCGAGGTATTACACTATTCAATAGGGAAGAGAAAGTGGACATAAATCCATACCAAGGTGATATTAATGCATTAAAATTGAATCATCGGTTTTAGTAGATATAATTTTATTTTAGTTTTCACCATATAGATGAATAAAAAAAGATATCATTTGTCATACTGAAGTTAGAGGGCCATGAATTAACTTGGTGGGAAATCCATATGAAAAGTCTTACAATGGAGGGTGATCCTCCAGTAACTAAGTGGGAGGATTTTAAAACCCTGATTAATTCCTACTTCTATTCTATTGGGTATGTACATGATCAATGGATACGGTGGCAGAGCTTCAGGAAGAAGCAATGATCCAAGTGGATATTGGTGGCCACCCACCTATTCCACTTGGACCCCCACCATTGCTTCTTTCAGTTTTTCAGTTTCTGCACAGTTTACTATTTTTAGCAGTTTTTCGGGTCCTGAACTTCCAGAGCCGTTTTGAGGCCTTAAACGACGGTTTTTTGGGAAAACGGGGAGAAACATGGATCACAGATCGATGTTTCTCACCCAAAAGTTGTATTCCTCGGATAGATATTTCTAACGAGGTATAGAACGTGTCAAACAGAGATCGTATACCAAAGTTACGTCCCCGGGAAGTTGATGTACCAACATACCCAAACGGGGCCCATAGTCTTGACGTTTCATCTCCTAGGGTTAGGTATTTGGATGTTTAGGGTTTTCCATTGTTTCTCAATAATAATAGGCTTTCAAGCCTCATTGTAACATAGTTCAGAGGCCAGTAGCCGCCACATCTCTTCTCAAAGATAAGCTACCAGCGCCCTAGCTAGTTTATTTCCATTTTGTCTGTAAGCATATTTCAATCATTTGTTATTAATGAAATGAAGTCTTATTTCCACTCCATCTTTGTGTTTATGTGTATTTTTGTATTTCATTGTGTTCCTACATAAATCTGGATCAGTGGTATCAGAGCAGTCTGCTCATTCTCGATCCTTCTTTGCATGTCCCCAATGAGATCGGGGTATAAGGAGTTGGGGCTCGATCTAGTTGAACTTTTGCAAGATCATCCTTGCAAACCCCAACGAACGCCCATGGGGGAAGAAAAGAAAGATGAGGGAGCAGGAGATCCTATCAAAATGTTGCTCGAGGAGGCCCTCGAGAAACAAAGGAATGCGATGATGGACAACTTTGCCCAGATTCTTCAACGGATTCCGACTGGTGGTGCATCGACATCTAGAAGCCACTCTGGAGGCACCACTCCTTTTACGGTACAAGTAAACTTTGACATTCCCATATTTGATGGCCAAATAGATGTAGATGGCATAGATAGATGGTTGAATCTGTTAGAAGGATATTTCTCGGTTCATGACTTTTCCGACCGAGAAAATATTATTTTTGCACTCCTCAAAACTGCCCCCCATGTCAAGGACTGGTGGGAAACCTACTCAGAGCAAGAGGGCGAGGGATAATCCTCTTTTTTCTCGGCCGCACCCACTTGGAATTCTTTCCGAGATGCCATCAAGGAACAATATTATCCCGTGGGGAGCTATGAGGAAAAATACATACAATGGACTACGTTGCGGCA
>JZKD02S1031180.1:826070-838725 GCA_000966675.3 Picea glauca | reverse complement strand
AACGAGTGTGGGTACACTTTGGGATCCCACAGTCTATCATCTCAGATCGGGACAGTAGGTTCCTCAGTACATTTTGGTCCAGCCTCTAGTCGATGTTGGACACCAAGCTCACCAATTCCATAACTTTCCATCCACAAACTGATGGCCAGACAGAGGTCGTCAACCGGATGATCGTACACATTATGCACATGTACAATTCAAAGCATCCATGAAAATGGGATGAGAGCCTCCCCTATGTACAACACAGCTACAATCGGTCTCTCCATAGCTCAACCAGCCACATCCCCTTTCAAGTGGGCTTGGGATTCCAGCCACTATGTCCCACTGACATAGCCATGCCATTTGTGGCTACTCAGGAAGATTCAGCTCATGTCCAGTCTGAGGCGGATAAGGCAAACAACTTCATTGAGAACATTCAACACATCCGCCAATAGGTTCATGACATCTTGGACAGAGCCAATGCTAAGTACAAGCAGCGACATGATCAACATCGAGTGCCACACAACTTCCAAGTGGGCAACAAAGTGTGGTTGCATTTGCAAAAGGAGCGCCTCACTGGACCCCATTGTAAGCTTAGTCTGCTCCGATATGGGTCGTACACCCTCACCAAGGTTGTAGGGAAAAATTCCTTTGAGCTCAGCATTCCACCATTCCTTGGGCTGCACCCAGTGTTCAATGTGGACCGCCTTCGGCCCTACTTTCCACCTCTACTAGACACATCTGACATGGCAGAACAACTCACACCAACATAGTTAAATCCAGAGTGCATGGAACAAGCCAGAACTGATCATATCATGGATATACAGATCAAGCACACCCGAAAACAAAGGATACCGCTATATCGAGTTGTCAAAGTAGGCCAACTCCTTCACCAAGGCAAATGGCTCACCAGGGACCAAGTTTAGCAGAAGTTTCCTCATCTCATGGAGGAACTCAACGCAATGGGGACCATTGCTTCCTAAGGGGGGAGGAATGATTCAAGTGGATATTGGTGTCCACCCACCTATTCCACTTGGACCCCCACCATTGCTTCTTTCAGTTTTTCAGTTTCCGCACAGTTTACTATTTCTAGCAGTTTTTCGGGTCCTGAACTTCCGGAGCTGTTTTGAGGCCTTAAACAACGTTTTTTTTGGGAAAACGGGAAGCAACATGGATTGTAGATTGATGTTTCTCACCCAAAAGTTGTATTCCTCGGATAGATCTTTCTAACGAGGTATAGATCGCGTCAAACATAGATCATATGCCAAAGTTACGTCCCCGGGAAGTTGATGTACCAACTTACACAAACGGGGCCCATAGTCTTGGCGTTTCATCTCCTAGGGTTAGGTATTTGGATGTTTAGGGTTTTCCATTGTTTCTCAAAAATAATAGGCCTTCGAGGCTCATTGTAACACAGTTCAGAGGCCAGTAGCCACCACATCTCTTCTCAGAGATAAGCTACCAACGCCCTAGCTAGTTTATTTCCATTTTGTCTGTAAGCATATTTCAATCATTTGTTATTAATGAAATGAAGTTTTATTTCCGCTCCATCTCTGTGTTTATGTGTATTTATGTATTTCATTGTGTTCCTACATAAATCCGGATCAAGCAAGGGAAGAGTGTATATGATTACACCATCGAGTTCAAAAAGATGGCCATCATGCCAGGTATCTCTCCCAATAACTCATATGTACTCCTCAAGTATCTGGGGAGTCTACATAGCCATATGGAAAACAAAGTGATGTTTTTCAATCCAAGGACAATGGATGTGGCATGTGTATAGGAACAATATCTAGAAAACACAAGCCCCAATAAAGGGTATCCAAGTGGTTCCAAGCAAAATGGGCATTAATAAGATTACAAGGAGGGAATGCAGAAGTGGAAAGGGGGAAAGGATAAGAAGACAACATCCATTGCACATCAGTGCAAGGATCCTAGCAACCATAACCATTGAAATATTGATTTTCACACCAAGGAAAAGTGTTATAAACTACATCCATAGTTGAACTTAAAGAACACCAAGAAGGAAGAAAATAAAAAGAATCTTTTATCCATGGATTCGAGTGATCAAGTTGAAAGAAACTTCGATGTGGATGAGAATATTTTCTACACATTAATGCAAAAGGAGGTGAACCTAAGTAGTCTTCATCACCAGGAAGAGAAGGATATTACCAAGGTCTTCCACATCAAGATTCTGGTCAAGAAGACCAAGATAGATACTTTGTTTGACTGTAGTTCACATGCTAATCTCATAGCAACATATCTGGTAAAAAATATTTTATTATAGGTTCATGATCATTCTAGCCTCTATCCATTAGGTTGGGTAAACTAGGATGCATAGATCAAGGTAACAAAACAATGAAAGATTAAATTTGATGTAAGCGTTGATTTTATTGTTGAAGTGGAATTGGATGTAGTACCCCTTGACCTATGTGGAGTAGTGTTTGGAAGCCCCTACATGTATATGAGAGATGCAATATTAATGCATATATCTAACTAGTATTGAAAATCAAGCATGGGAAGTCCTACATCATCAATGCACATAAATGAAAGTTAAATATCTTAGAATTAATAAATTTATTAGTTCCAGTAAGAAATATGTTTTACTTTTATTAAGAGAAAATCAAACATATGATAACTTGGTAAGAATAAAGGAATCCCTGGTGGGGTTTACTGAAGAGAAGAGAAATTAGTTGGAGGAATTGATATAGGCATACATACGAGTGTTCCAAGATCCTATAGGGATACCACCCAAGAGGGAAGTGGAGCATGAAATACAGTTTATTTCATATTCCCTATTGTGGAATATAGGGATATATAGACAATCAGTTATGGAAGAAAATGAAATGAACAAGAAATTTTAGTAGTTGTTGGAGAAGGGTGTGATTCGACCAAGCACCTCACCTTGTTGGTCACCTATCATAATTTTACTAAATAAGGATGGGACTTGGTGAATGTGTATCGAATACAAAGCATTGAAAAATATTACACTAAAAAATTGGTACCGTCTTCCTAGGATCGATGATCTGTTAGATTAATTGCATCATGCAAAATATTTCACTAAGTTGGATATCAAATCAGGATACCACTAGGTATGCATCATGGAATAAGAAACCTGGAAGACTACCTTCAAGAGAAGGAAGTGTTTGTATGAATGGTTGGTCATGCCATTTGGTTTATGTAATGCACCATATACATTTATGAGATTAATAATGATGTACTGTACCCATATCTAGATTCATTTGTTATAATTTATTTGGATGATATATTGGTTTATATTTCTACCTGGGAATACCACACCACACATCATGTGCAAGTGTTAGAGAATATAAAGAAGCACCGAATGTTGGATAACCTCGAGAAATGTGATTTTTATCAATAGTATTTAGTGTTTTTTGGATATGCGATCAATGAAGGGGAGCTCAAGATATATCTCACAAAGATGAAGTCCATCATGAAATATCTAATTTCTACAAATGCCATTGAATTTAAGAATGTTTTTTGGGAAACACAGTACTTACAAAAATTCATATCTTCATTTTCAGTAGTCGTTGAACCACTCTACGTCATAACAGTGAGTGGCAAGAGTTTCCAATGTGGGAAGAATCAATACAAGGATTTTAATGAGATAAAAAGAAATATCAATCAAGCACCAATTCTCACATTACCAAACTTGAAAAATCCTTTCGAAGTGGAGACAAAATCAAGTGGGTATGCCATGGGAGTAGTTTTAATACAAGGAGAAAGGTTTGTAAGCTATCATTATGAAATATTTCAGAGGGGAGTTCTCAACTATGCTACCTATAACAAGGAACTCTATGCCCTAGTTCAAGCTTCAAAGAAGTGGAAGCACTATCTAATGAGAAATGATACCATCATCCACACAGATTACCAACCACTACAATATTTGTAGGCCCAAAGTAAGCTACAACAAACTAGACATTACAAGTGGATGCAATTTTTACAACAATTTCATCTAGTCATCAAGTATAAGAAGGGTAGCACAAACAAGTTGGAAGACATGCTTTCAAGGCCACCCACATCCAAGATTAAAAATTTGGGAACTCTAATGCACATGGATCCTTTTACCCATTATGCATACAAAGAGGCATACACAAAAGACGATAAGTTCAAGGAGGTGTTTCAGCAGCTACAGGGTCAAACTCATATAGAAGAAGGTGATGTAAAGGTTGACTATCATTTCCAAAATGTGTTACCCTACAAGCTCAACAAACTTTGTGTCCTTAAGGATGAATGACTTCATCTTATAAGAGAGGTTCACACCTCCAAGTTTGCAGAACATTCTGGTGTTGGAAAAAATAGTTTCCAACTTACAGAGATATGTATACTAGCCCAAAATGCAAGAAGATGTAGCACAATATATTAGTGAGACGACCCAAAATATATCTCCACATCAAAGGGTGAGTATCGCTAAACATATGCATATAAAACACAAAGAGTGAGAAAACAATAACAAAAATAATCATTACGGTAATCGCAAAAAAAACATTAATACCCCACGTAACCATAATTTCCATAAGAAAATTTTACTTGCAAGAAAACTTGATCAACACAAATAAACATTAATAATTTAATCGTTTTATACTATTGAATTAAATAACATATAAAATATTTTATTCGTAAAGTAATTATTTAACTAGATTAAAAGTATAACCAATTGGTTTATCATCTTGTTTCCCAAATAAGACTAAGCCTCTCCCCAATAAGGAGTGCTAATATTCCTTTAATTTAATAACTAAAATCCATTCATAAAAAGAGTCTTCCACGTCAATTATATTATGACTAGCTTCAATTTAAAGTTATGAAAATTCCTTGATAGAAAACAAGAAAGATAATATATTTTATATTGAGCCCTTTAATTGGTTATTAATGGTTCTCGATAACTTGAATTGAATTACTATTGTCTAAAAGTGTCATCACTGAAATTTAATAGTGAATTTTTCCACCATGAAGCCTTGTGTAAAAGTTGTCTTTATAGAGACACAGTTATCTTAAATAAAGTTTTTTTTCATTTTAAGTTCTTAAATAAAAATTTGAGCTTATTTTTTAAACTTAGATTAAATAATAATTTAAAATATATCTCTTAACTACTTACCAATATTATGGCCATTATGCACTATTCGATAAATCGTAGTTGATAGTATTGTACCCCTTATATACAAGTGTTAGAATAATGAAGAAACATGTAAAATCTATTAAAAATAAAATATGGTTTAGAGTTTGTTTCATTGGTCTGCAGATAGAGGTTGAAGGTGGTTTGAGATTCAGTTAGATAAGAGTAAGATTTAATCATAGTTCTTCATTCTTTCTTCTTCTTGAAGGAGGATAACAACCAATTCATCAAAGGTAGGGGGTGTTGGTCTAGATGAGAGTGGTGAAATGAAGACTTTATACTCTTGCAATAAACCCTTCAAATCAATTGTTACTAAATTATTACTGGAAACATTTTCACCAATGTCAACCATCTTATCACTTAAATATTTAATTTTGGATACAAAATTACTTATGTTTTCTTTGGCTTCCATTTTGATAGATAGTAGCTTAGTTTTTAAAAATAAGATTTGGTTTGTATTAGAGGTTTCATACAAACCTTTGAGAATGTCACAGTCTCTTTGAAAGTTTTACAATCTCTTATATGAGGAATGATGTTGTCTTTTATGAACAACAAAAACACTTTCGCTTTCATCTTTCACCTATCCCAATCTGGAATCGGGACAACATTAGTGGTGTTGGGCTCATCACCTTTGACAATCATCCTTAGGCTATATGCCTCGAAAATGGTGGTCAACTTAAACTTCGAGTTTACATTATTCTCGCCATCAAGTTTAGTGAATGAATGAATGTAAATCTATGTCAACTCCCTTAGAATAGAATGCAAAGTTGTACAATGAAAATGGATCTAAAGAGGCAGATGGTAAGTCTAAACTACCTCACCACTACAAGGCTAGACATTGCATACTCAGTCAGTTCTTGGCTAAGCCTTCAGAGAGTCACTAGAAAGCTGCAAAGAAACTACTCTGATACTTGAAAGGAACAATAAAGTTTGGTATTATGTATACTGATGAATTTGATATTGATCTAATATGTTTTTCTAATTCAGATTGGGCAACTGATGATATAAGATCTACCTCAGGCTATGCATTTCATATAGGATCAGGGGCTATATTCTAGAGTAGCAAGAAACAACTTATTGTTTCTTTGTCATCAACAAAATCTGAGTATAAAGCCTTGACCAGTGTGTGAAATTGTTTGGTTGCGGAGAATTCTTGCAGATGTCGAAGAGGAGCAAAATGGTCCAACATGCATCAAGTGTGACAATCAAAGTGCTATAAAATTGTCTCACAATCCAATATATCATGCAAGATAAAAACACATCGAGTTACAACATCACTTTGTGAGAGAGAAGATTGAATCAAACATAATTAATTTGATGTTTTTTAATACCAATGATAATGTGGCTGATATATTTACCAAACCTCTTGGTAAACTCAAGTTTGAAATTTTTAGAAGCAAGTTAGGTGTCCTAGAAAATATATTTCTCCATTAAAGAGGATGCTATAATAATGAAGAAACATCTAGAATATGTTAAAAATAGAATATTGTTTAGAGTTTGTTTCATTGATACTCATATTGAAGTTGAAGGTGGTTTGAGATCCACTTAGATAGGAGTAAGATCTAATCTACTCAAAAAAATATAAATGTACTAAAAAAAAATATAAATGTAATTGATTTCTCTCCTTAATGCAAGTTTTGGTGAGCTCTGCCTAACTAATGTGTGGTTTTCATTTAGTTTTATTTACAAGTTTACGTATCTATAATCTTAGCAGTAATTTATGATATGAAATTTTACTTAAAATACCACTCTAACTACAAGTAAGGTTAGGACTCGCTCAAATAAAACACAAGGTTTTATCTTATCTTTAAATAATATCTAAATTCTTAAGTGGAGCAAGGTTTAACGATTAAATAATTTATTGACGCAATTCATAAAATTTATCTCTCAACCAACTAATTGATATCAACAAGCATAAGATAAAATGCGTACTATAGTAATTAACAAGGCGGAAAGGTACAACCAAGGATTCATAAATAATTGTCATTATATTATTCCTCCATATCAACGATAATAACTGGAGCTTACACTTGAAGATCTGACTTTGACATTAAGTACTTCGACTTATACAATTCCCTTGAAGCTATCAGTTACGAATGCTAACTATACGTTCACAAAATTTCAAATGTTAAGGTCGGTTCGCAGACAACATTTAATAGCCCGAACAATAGTTAAATACCAAGGACGATTGCAACACTTACGGCATGCAGAGATTACGTTAGACAAATTCCTAGGTACAAAATCTCGTGAATCAAGGGAAGTTATACGTAATTTTGAATTAAGTCATTAAAGAACATCGTGCTACTTTTACTACGAGAGTGGAGATACGAATAATTCAATGAACGACTGAAATTAAGAATGATGAAGGTTATTGGTTCTGCACCAGTTCCAATATAACCTCTGGTCCTATGTTTGATGGCTCGGAATGACTGAAAACAGGATTAAGGACCACAAACGTAGAGAATAGTTGTAAAATGTAATTAAAAAGCATACTAATAGTTCGCAAGCCAAGAAGATGAGTCAAACATATAATAAAACAACCTTCCAATAGTCAAGTCTGAGAGAACGAGAAGGGATCTCTACCCTGGATGAAATTTTATAACTTTGCGATCATTACTCCAATTGGTAAGGAAAATATAGAACACTATTAAGGAACAGAACTAACCAAGTAATCAAGGTAGCATTCATAGAACTAACGAGACACTGCAATTCCTTGTTGTTATTATAATAATTTTTTTTCTTTCTTTTAACAACTGAATATATTTAAATTCATTAGGTTCTATGAAAGAGTGAACTATACATTGGATAAGCATAACTAGTAATATGCATGACCAAGAAATTTGCTTGCAAAGTCTCTTCGATCATATAGACAAAATGGGTTCACATCACTGGGAAGTCCAAAGTAATCTAATTTAAGAACCCTCCAGCAACAATACTTTTCACTGAAATAACAATGCTCCTTTATTGGTTTAATAATCGCTACCATATATAATAATTAGATATAAATATGTGCAACACGTAGAGATTGAATGCAGTGATCTTCAAATGTACAATTGATGTCCAAGAGCACTTGATTTTGGAATTTATAGTGTGGAAACTAAGATCGGAGCCCGATTTAGGCTTACCTGTTCTTACAGGCTCGAAACACATAGAAGACGAAATTTAAATACTGTCTCTACTATATTCTGAT
Organism: Picea glauca; assembly: GCA_000966675.3. NCBI lineage: Eukaryota > Viridiplantae > Streptophyta > Pinopsida > Pinales > Pinaceae > Picea > Picea glauca. Next base: position 830,422 of record JZKD02S1031180.1, on the reverse strand, counting down.
ATAAAGAATTGAACTGCAATTTTTTCGAGGTATCAGTCAAGAAAACATTTGTTCGAATTATTAGTCAAGAAAAAAATGTATTTGAAATTGAATAAGAGAGGAGTATAAGAGAGGAGTTTCAGACTTCAAGATGGTTCTCAGCAATAGAATTGAACAATTTCCACGTTTTTCACAGAAAATGGATTGTATCAGAGAGAGCAATAGTTGGAAGAAACTGTGTAATGCAAGGAAGTAATCCAATAAGGTGTTATCCAGAAAAGGGTGTAGTGGATTCTTCTTCTATTTTTTTATTGAAGTTATAAGATGAGGATAATATAAAATATAATTTCAGTGATCTATCAATCCGATTATGCTGGATACAAATACAATATTAAGCATCAAATGTAAAACAATCAGACATATCTTTCAGAAATAGTCATTCTTTACATATTAACTATAATTATTGATCAATTATTCGAAGTAAAATAGTAATTTGAAAATCTGAAAATATCCAAGAATTATTCCTTAGATATCAGATTCACTATAATTTTTAAACAAATATTCAATGAAAAATAATAACTAGCAAAGGCGTATCTTCAACTAATAAATTGTGCATGTTCTCTTTGGTTTGGCTTACTAATCCAAGACTTCAGCCAACGCTAGTTTACTCTTCTTTCTCTTAGCCCCACATCACACAAGAATCAGATGCATTGCACAAGTTTGTAGCCCAGCTCACACACTTAAACTTAGTGAATAGAAATTTTAACAACATTTCATTCATCCAACAATAGGGTACTTTCTCTCTTCCTCACCATTCTTTTTATAAGAAAAAATTGTCTTGACACTTGTCAATCCATGCACAATTAAACAATTTTTAATAATTTAATTAGAGATTATTCATCCCCAACACATGTCACACTTTCACTAAGTTGCACATGTTTAATTCTTTTTAATTTAAATAATTATTTATTTTCCCTCACATTCATCAATTAGTTCCTAGATTTTCTTTTAGTTCCCCAATTCCTCTTTTATTGTATCCCTTGATTGACTTAGGATACTAACTCTATGTTGACAGTCCATTATCTCATGAATATAATTTATTTTAATAAAAAATCATCATTATTTGTTTCATGCACACATTGTGTACATGCCTAATTTTTTATTGTTATTCTACCCTTTACTAGTGTTTATTTAGTCTAAAATTCCCTTAACCCATTTTATAATTTTATATAGTCAAAACTTTTAGGGTTAGACTTTTGGTTATGTTTTATGGTTTTTAATTTAAATAAATCTTTTATTCTCTTCAACAAAATCTAGTATTCATTTTATTTCCTAAGGTATTCTGGATTTGTATTGTCTCAAAATATATGTATCCGATGTTTCCTTCAAGAGGCACCTTTGTGCTCCAAGGGTGCCACTCGCCATTGACTAGTTTGGAATTTGTCCGATGGTTGGAGTCAATACTCTACTTTTCTACCTTATGTGAGACTAAGGGCTTACTGAGGAACAAGGAATCTGCCTTATTGCACACACCTCAGAAATTTATTGAATTTTTTTCAAATATTAAATTTCCTATAACGTATTTACAAAAGAATGGAACTAAGTTCATATGGTTTGAAAAATACTAAGAAAGTTTTGAAAAATTAAAGTATCTTCTAATCACAGCTCCTATACTAAAAATTACACATCGTCATAAAGATTTTGAGGTATGTACATATGCATGCATTGAAGGACTCACAGGAGTACTGATGCATGACAACCACATAATTGCTTATGGATCTAGAAAGTTTAAAGAACATGAAAGACATCAAGAAACTCATGATTTAGAGTTAGAAACAATAATACATGCTTTGAAGATGTGGTGACATTACCTAATAGCAAGAAATTTCCTATTGTTGTGAGACAACATCTCTTTAAAATATTTATTTGATAAACAAAATCTTAATGCACGCCAAGGTAGGTGGTTAGGCTTCTTGAGCGAGTACGATTTCAAAATAAAACAAGGTAGTAGAAGCCTTAAGCATACATGAAAACTAAATTTATACAGTTACAAGAAGTAATTATGAAACTGACATAGAGGAAAGGATTAGGACAACAACTGAAAAAAAATGTAGAATACCAAAACACCAAGTGAAAAATTGTTGAAAATCAAGTTGAAGCTAAAAAATCAAACCTTAGACTTACTTAAAATGGGCTATTGATGTATAAAAACAGGTTACATGTTCTTGGATCTGAAGAAATAAAATTACTAATTCTAAATAAGTTACATAAAAATCCATATTCAAGACACCTCGGTTGTCAGAAAATGATTACTATGCTAAGGAAAGAATTTTATTTGCCTAACATGAAAGGAGAAACTTCTGAGTATCTAGCTAAATACATAGAATGCCAACAAGTTAAAGTTGAACATCGACATCGAGTCGGACTTATACAACCCTTATCTATTCCTGAATGGAAATGAGAAATTATAAGTATGGATTTTATAACTAGTTTACCAAAAAGCAACAAACAAAATGATTCAATAATTGTTTTTATAGACAAATTGAGTAAAACAACTCACTTTATACTAGTTAAATCTGCATATAAGGCCATTAATATAACATGTATTTTTATGAAAGAAATTTTTCGATTACATGGAATACCTAAAGTTGGAATCTCAGATAGAGACGTAAAATTTACAGGGAACTTTTGGAAGGCTTTGTTCAAAAGTTTAGACACACAGTCGAACTTAAGTACTTCCTACCATCCCTAGACAGATGGGAAGACAGAAAGAACTAACCAAATATTAGAGGATATGCTTAGAATGTATGTAATGGACAGACCTAACAAATGGGAGGAATATTTACATTTGGTAGAATTTGCATGTAATAATAATTATCAGGCCTCAACTAAACTCAGTGCTTTTGAAATTATATATGGAATAAAATGTATCACTCTTGTTTCCTGGAGTAATCTTGTCGATAGAAAAGCAATAGGACCTGAAATGTTCAAGGAAATGGAACTAACCATGAAACATGTACAACATAATTTGAAAATAGCCGAGGATAGACATAAGAGTTATGCAGATTCCAAAAGGACTCCAAGAGAGTTCAATGTTGGGGACCATGTGCATATAGGAGTAAAGCCTAAAATAATCTCCTTAATGCTTGGTAGGTATAATAAATTATCTCTTAGATATTGTGTCCTATTCAAGGTACTTGCTTGAATATGAAGGATAGCATATCAAGTTACACTTCCATCTACGATAAAAGTACATGATGTATTCCATGTTTCATTATTAAAAAGATATATACATGATCCTACTCACATTGTGAATTTGAATATGATACAGGTGGAACCCTAGGGAGAGTTCTTAGTAAAACTAGATCACATTCTAGATAGGAGGGAACTTATAATCTGTAATCGAACCATCAGATAGGTAAAGGTACGATGGAAGCACCTTAGTCCTGAAGAGGCTACGTGGGAAATGGAGGATCATATGTGAGAAGAATATCAATTTCTGTTCCAGAATGATCCATGTTCAGTTTAAATGAACACCGAGGATAGTGTTAAGTTCTAAGAGAGGGTGGATGTGATACCTTGAAGTTTTAAATTCCAAACAATTTGACTTATTATTATTTTGATATTCAAGTTATTTTCAAGCATTGTATGATATTTTAATATCACATTGAAAAAATCATGTAATTATTATTTTATTGTTAATAAAATAAAAAGGAAGATCATGCGTTGAGTAGACTATTAAAAGAAGAAGTTACGGATCCTTAGAGGGTGACCAAGTGGTAGCAGAGGGACCAAGTTGTGGGAGTCTAGTTGAGTTTGAATTAACAAAGGAAAGACAAGTCACAAGTTTCTAGGAGATCTAAAATGGACAAGTGTAGAATTGATATTGACATGTGGTCAATGAGTAGGAGGCTCAAACAAGTGTCTAAGGCCTAGGAAATTGTTATAAATTAACACAAGAAAAGAATGGGATGCCATTCCAAAAAGGAGTTGTAATCTCTGAAATTTGCATGACACCAAGAAATCCCACAAAACTTGTCTCCCAAATTCTGGAGAGAACCCATGAAGGTCGCAACCTCTCTGGATCTGGAAACTCAACTCAGGGGTGGGATAGTGGAAGTAGGTTGCTTCTCTAGTCTATGGAAGGGAGGAACCATTTACTCCATGTGTGATTTCCCCAATTATTCTACAAGTTACAGGTTTTTATTACGCCGATAGGCGTCCCCCCTATCAGAATCGATGGGTTAATTAGTCTTTTAATCAAAAATTTTAATCTTAGGGCCTACAATGAAAGATGCCAGCATATTCTTCGTCGTTCACTCAAATAAATGAATAGGATTTAATGTTCTTAACTTCCGTGCATTTATGAATGC
>JZKD02S1031180.1:772836-818726 GCA_000966675.3 Picea glauca | reverse complement strand
ACTAGATGGGAAGAATACGAATTGTTACTCTGTTGAAATTTTTGGTTGTATATACATTATTGGTATACTTTGATTCCATTGTTATACATTGATTAATATTATCATAATGTACATAGAAGTTTGAAATATTACAAACTGAAATTAAATGACAAATGAGATATTCTCATAACTTTACCAAGAATACTTGAAAATCCAAATAAAGGGATAACGGAATACAACTAAAGGAACATAGGAATTAAATTGTTTTAGTTGAGCAAATCCTTTACTTTCAAATTGATAATAGTATAGGGTACAAGTCGACTTAGTTACAGTCTCATACATAGTAGATATATTATATGAAATGAATAGAGTTAAAAAGGAATAAAATTATGTACAGTCTCTTTCTCTTTCACATAAGTATACGAAAAAGATCTTTAACTAGATCTAATAGAATAAACTGTAGTGGAACTCGAAGTACCTCCTCCAACTATATACATATATAAATATAACCATGCAAGACATAGAAATGAGTATTCGTTAGCAAGTAAGAAAGGGTAAAAATTTAAGTGTTAACCTAGGTATATATAACCCTGCAAGAAATAGAAACGAGTATTCATTACCAAGTAAGAAAGGGTATAAATTTAAGTATTAACCTAGATAATAACAAAAGGAGAAAAATTTAATAATTACCATAGAGAAAAGAGAAAGATATGAGGTTTTTTACATGCCTCAAGATTATATTGTCAATGGTATAGCTTTGTAATCATCAAAGAGAAGTAAGATTAAAACAAACATGTAGATTTAAATAAAAGAGAAGTAAGATTATATAGTTGTGAGATCCAACTTCACATCGTTGTGAGATCCAACTTATTCCATTCTTGGAGGGAGAGGTTGATAGAATCTCTCAACATCCTCCAGCTAACCAAATCCAATCCATGAACTCTAGTAGTGGCATTAATTAGGCATTATCTCTAACACCCCCCATTAATGCCTACATTACAAAAACTTCACAAATCACATAAAAGAAAAGGTTACAACACTTTAACTTTCATTTGCATGGCCTTCATCAGCTCCTACACCCACTCTTATGCCTCCAGACCGCGCTCTTTATCTCTCTTCTTCGAGCTTACCCTTCAACTCATTTAAAGCATAAACGCTTTAGACCATCATTCATGAACTTGCACAATAGATACTATTGAGAATCTTGGCTCACTGGGGCTTCCATGAGAAAAACTGTCAAGTAATGAATCATCCTATGGACATACCTCCATCTGTGAGATATTTTTATTTCGGTCATCAGTTTGTAGAAAGGCAGTCTAGGTACGGAATGTCTTCAAAAATCAATTATACAAGGTGACTTCAAATAAGAACAATTGTTCTTGAAACCGGGGCTGCCAACTTATATCAAGATTCAAGAGTTCCTATTTTATATAAGTACTTATATTAAAAAACTTTAAACATTAACACACAAAACTTTAAGCACACCATCCCTTTTTTTTTTCTAGAACAGTTTGAGAGATGACTCTCGCAGTTCTTCATCACTCTCTGATTCCGATAAGTCATCCAAGTTGGCAATGTTTGTAGTTTCTTTTCCGTTAAGAAGATCCCTAGCACGAGTTCTACAATTCCAAGCTATATGTCCAATCTTGTGACAGTAGAAACATTTTGTTGAACCCTTAGTTCTTCTCATCTTCCCTTTTGAAAATAGTGCAATTTCATGCTCACCACCTACATGTGAGTCTTCAGAATATGTCCCTTTTTCTTCAGATAATAATGATTCTACCATTCCTTCGAATGATTGTGAGGGTAATTGACATAATGTGAATACAACATTGTTATATTTAGAAGATAGGCTATTCAATAGAATTGCTTTAGCATCTTCTGGATCTACCTCGATACCTGTTTCAGTTAATTTCTTAAAGAGAGACATTACCTCATTTATATGAGTAGAAAGACGGGTCTCATCATGCATTTTGAGGCTAAAAAGTTGTAGCTTTAAAGAAAACTTTGCATTAAGTGTCTTTTCCCCAAATACTTTACTTAGTTTCTCCCAAATTACTTTAGATGATTTTACCAAATCAATCAAATGAAATTGAGTGTCTGAAAGAGCCAAATCAGTAATAGATTTATCCTTTTCTTCCTTCTTTTCTCATTCAACTAGAAGTCTGGGATCACTAGGAGATTTTTCAGTACCTTTTACTATGCTCCTCACACCTCTATTCATTAGATGCATTTGAATTTTAACTTTCCATGTATGGAAATTGAAACCATTAAACTTCTCCATAGATATAGAATCCATTTTACCTCACAAAAATTTGCCGTGTAGCAATCTCGTTTCCACGGATGCAGATGTCTTCAGCTTTGCTCAAACTTCTTGGCGGTTGTTCCTACGTCCTTCAGCATGATGGGATCTTCTTTAAAAAAATTATGCAACAACTCTCTCTGACGTCTTAGCATAAAAAAAAATACTTCAGAATCATGACTCCAATCTATAAATGCTCATTTCAAGCAGCGATGGCATCTCCAAGTTGCACAACAATCACAAAACACAACAATTAAATCAGCATCACATAAATGCAACAAATCTGCAAACAGTGGTTCAAATCCCTCCTCGACAGCGCAACAATCCCAATAGCAAACGATTTTTGCTGAAATATCTCAATCTACGCAGATATTTTACTTCTTGCAGCAATGAGTCTCATGGAACAGCAAGTGGCATCGTTCAGTCTTCATTGGCGATCCCTCACCTCTCATACCAAAATAGAATTCATGAGGGGAGAGACATGAAATACACACACAAAAAATAGTTTGTATATTGTACACAATGAACAAAGATACATCACACTTAAATAAGTGTTGTGAGATCTAACTTATTCCACTCTTGGAGGGAGAGGTTGAGAAAATCTCTCAACATTCTCCATCTAACAAAATCCAATCCGTGCACTCTAATAGTGACATTAATTAGGCATTATCTCTAACACCCTTCACTTGTGATCGAATTCAGTTGTGTGGAAAAGATGACTCAAAAGAAACATGAGCTCCACCATCAACATGAGCAACTCCATCACAAAGAAGAGGAAAGCAGGAACCTCTCCTCATCATAAGCAAAGTTCTTTCCATGATAGCAATTTTCATAACTCCTTCATCATACTTCTTCAAGGTAGAAGTTGCACTTCATTTGGAACAAGGAAAGAGGAAAAACATCATAAGCGTATGGAGCATTTTGGGGCAATGGGAGCAGCCGCCGCAGGAGCGTTTGCAGTGGTACAATATATATCTTTTATTTATTATTTCTAATTTTTCAGATACATATATGAGTAAAGTATATTTTTTCTCCTCCCGGATACTAATACTATCTAATCATTTCTCCTCCCGGATACTAATACTATCTAATCAGATCAACTGATGGAATTTTTTTGTAGTATTATTTCTTGTGTTCAGTAGTCATCTGATAAACTACGATACACGGAAAACCAGAACAATAGAAAACTTCGATGGCTCTTATAACGTTAAGAGGTGAATCCGTATATTAATGTAATGTTATATGTATGCAGCATGAGAAGCACCAAGTAAAGAAGGATCCAAAGCACGCACACAGCCATAAGATTGAGGAGAAGATTGCAGCCGCAGTTGCATTTGGAGCAGGGGGATACGCCGTCCACAAACATCACAAGAGGGAGGAGTCCAAAAAAAAAAGCAAAAGAAGTTCACGGCAAAAAACATAACCACCATCTCTTTTAGCTACCCACAGCCACATCATCTATTCATTTAAAATAATTAATGTCTTCATGTCAGTCAGATAATTTGTTCACTTATTGGATGGATCGTCCTGTAATCCAAATAAACATTGTATTGTGAATGTTATAATATTGTGTAACTATTGCTATTAATGTATGAAGCTTGTTATTCAGAGGTTTTTCTATCGTTTGCAATGCTTAGTGTAATGTGTGAAAACCACCGTATTCTTTTCTCTTTTATACTTTCTTTAATGGCTGCCTGGAGATTACAATCTCGTATCAGTACATGAATCATGTCCTCCCAAATAAATGTTTACTTGTTAATCTATTTTCACAGGTTACAAATTACAGTGTGATATTTTATCAAGGACTAAAAACAAAGTTGCCAACTCAAAAACATTAATTTACCTAATATCACATTTTTACATTACTTTTATATATTTAAAGTAACATCTATATATAAAACCAACATTTACTTACATGCTGACAAGTGCATATATATGAACTAGTCAAATCCGAAAAAATTATAATAAACATCATGTTAACTTCTCTTAATTTTAAGATGTGAGAAAAATTTGACAATGTATAACATTTCAAGAACTAGTCAAATCCAAAAAAATTATAATAAACATCATGTTAAAAATTTATAATAAACATCATGTTAACTTTTACTTTTAAGATGTGAGAAAAAATTGACCATGTATAACATTTCAAGTTTAACTGATATTTTTTTTTTTCTTGGGAGGAAATGTGTTTGCTGAAAACCACTTCATGATTTCTGGATGGTGTAAGAAAACAGAATTCTTGATCAACAAACTCTACAGCAATTAGACTAACTCTCAAGAGTAAGTTTAATCCATACTTACATTTTAATAGTTACAGATTTTTACATTAAAATAATGGAATCATGTTTCAAAGTACAACAATATATAACATATTTGTATTATTATTATTGTAAGTCTACATTTTAATAGTTTACATTCTATGCAGCCTGAGTGGGTCTAATGGTTAAGAACATGTGTTTCCTCTTAAGAGGTCATAGATTCAAATCCATAGGGAGTAGGGTATGTAATAGATTAGTAAACTTTACCAGTCAAATATCTAATAGATTATTATTATTATTATTATTGTTAAAAAAAAATCTACATTCTAATAGTTATAGATTTCTCCATCAAAATAATGAAATCATGTTTCAAAATCAAACAATACATAACATATTTGTATTATTATTGTAAATCTACATACAATATACATTCTAATAATCATAGATTTCTCCATCAAAATACTGAAATCATGTTTCAAAGTCCAATAATACATAACATATTTGTATTATTATTGTAAATCTACATTTTAATAGTCATAAATTCTCCATAAAAATATAAAAAAATAATGAAATCATGTTTCAAAGTCCAACAATGCATAATATATTTGTATTATTATTATAAGTTTAGTTGATTTGTAAATAATAGGCATGGATTTTTTAATTGAAAATATAGTTGTATGTAAAATGCCCCTAGGTAATTTGTTTTCATGTATATGTATAAAATTTTAAATATAATAAAAAAATTATAAAAGTTTAGGTATTTTTATTAATTTTAAAAATTATATAAAATAATTCAAATTTATTTATAAAGATTAAATAAAAAATAATATAAATAAAAAATTTAATTATATAAAATTTAATATGTATCTTAATTTTTAGATGATATGTTTTCACAATTTATTTTATGGTAATATTATATTTATTTTAAATATAATATATATAAATCTAAAAAAAAAAATTCAATATAATTTTTTAGATATATAAATTTAAACATAATAAAGTTCAATATGTACTTCAATAAAATTTTATATATTATTTTATTTTTTTTTCTTTTAAATAATATATATAAACTTACCTTATGATAAGTCTTTCTATATACATTTTCTCCATAATATACTAAAATGGAACCATGTCATATTAGAATTCATTCAATATTTAATAGTGTTATTCATATTATAATTTTTTTTTCCTTTTAAATAATATATATAAACTTACCTTATGATAAGTCTTTAGCACAGTAAAAAAAAGCGAGGCCCATGATATGTCTTTTTAAAACTAATAGCAATGGATTTTAATATGATATTAATGTCTATAAAATTAAAAAAAACGATAAAATACTTGCACAACAAGATCTTCATTTACCTTTTTACTAATGGTAAGTGATTAATTTTTGATATTTTTAATTTTTAAAATGTGTTACAAAATGAAATTTTCTCTTTCATATTAATTAAAAATGATATATTTTTAATTAATAGCCAAAATAAAAAAAAATCTTAGCATTGGTTGTTGTAGTTGCCATAAACATTTAGTTGGGAAGAATTTGTCTCTATAAATTTTAAATATTAAAGCACACTCTTTACACAATTTCTAATGCCTTCCCCACAAGTTTGGGCAATCCAAGAAAAATTATCTTATGAAATCCATACAAAAGCATAGTTACTTTCGTTATGAAAGATCTATATCATATTTTTCCATGTAATTTTCCATGTAATTTGAAAGAGTTCAAACTTTATATGTCTTCACTACAAAATATTTGTGATGACCAAAACACAGGCCAAGTATCTCCATAAGATATATTCATAAAGCAATGGCCTTTTCTCCAAAAGATATATTCATAAAGCAATGGCCTTTTTTCTAAGCTCATGAGTCACCTTTAGGGTTTCATAAATCAATTTATGTGCGCGTCTTCTTCACGGCATCAATATTTCCATCGAAAGGCAGGAAGAGGCAGTAGATATCACTCCTCAACAGACCCATGTGGAGAGGCTTCCCCACCCAAAATCGACTTTCGTAAGCTCTAGTTTGGACCATTGTGATATCACCAGAATTGCCACAAGATTGGGGCAGGTGCTCTTGTCATCCAAATAATTGCCTAAGATAATTCACTACTTATGACACAGAGCTCTCACCCAACTCATTCACTGTGGTTTCAGCGCATGCCAACACAAGGTCGTTGCCTAAGAAACCTTGAGGAAGATGAGGTTGAAACCTCTTGTGGCCATTCACGTTGAAGAGAAATTTAATGGCCTGCACACCCGGAAGGTCGATGGCTCTGATCCAACATCTCTAGACATGGACAAAGATCACTTCAAAGGACGTGCATTTACAAGTCAAATCCCTAGAAACAATTTTCTTAAGCTCCAAGAGTTGTGCAGATGTAAAGCATACAGAACTACTGACAATGCGTCAGGTCTCAATCGCTCCTTGAAATTACATAAATCTTGAACTTGTTTAAACTCAGGATGCGAGTACTCAACCCGAAGTGGGTACCGGGGGCAAAGCAAATGCCTCCCCCACACAGGACGAATTGAAACCTTGGTTCCCCTCTAGAGTCTAGCCATCTTTGCCCATGTCTGAAGAAACTGTGACCTTCCCAGCCCATCACACAAATAGTGGTTAAATCTCACATAAAAAAACAAACCCTCCACATCTCAGTCACGTAACCTGCACTGACAAAGGGATGAAGAATAATTACGCATTTCATATTACTTGGTAGCTCTAGGTTTTGAACCGAAATCGAAACTGGTGCTCAAGAAAACAATTCCAATGGAGACATTTTCGTATGGCTTAATGCCTCAGATCTTGCGTTAAAACCCTCGGCCTGATTATTGACAATCCACATGAGCTAGAGAATGAAACATGCAGACAAAATGAGGTAGAGAATGAGAAATGAAAAGCGCGGACAACTGAGGTAGAGAATGAAACTCACAGACAGTTGAGGAAATCTGAGGTAGAGGAAACGTGCAGACAACTGAAATCCATGATAGCATGGAAACGTGGCTTGCCTATGTGATACATGTAATTTTTAATAATGAAGTTGAAGGAGTGCCGGCTAATCATTCAAACCTGGTAATCTCAAAGGTTATTCATTTAAACGTGGAAATCATATGATGTTACAGTAATTTCTTAATATGATTAGGTAAATGTTAAAAAGTAAACAGGTTAATGGATGCATTCATAAATGCAAGGAAGTTATCAACAATAAATTTGACTCATTGATTTTGGAGGCAACTAAGAATATGCTAGCATCTTTAATGCGTAGCCATCAAATTAAAATTTAAGATTAAAAGATCATTAATTGTGCCCATCTCCAATAAATGTATGCCTTTCAATGTAAAAATGAAACCATGTCATATTAAAATTCATTTAATATTTAATAATATTATTCATATTATAATTCATTTAATTTAATATTTAGTAGTGTCATTCATATTAGAATTCAAAACTTTACGATAAACTCCACCTTACCTTAAAGGACGCTATTGCCTCTCATACACATTAGGATTTATGCTCCATCATATTATCCCATATCAAGTATTTATTGGTACATTTATTTTTTGTGGTGTTCTTTTTCTAGTTAAAACTTAGTTTTATTGCATCTTCAACTTGTAACTCCAAAAAGTATTCATTAGTTCTCGTTGCCTTTATCAAGCGCCCATGTTCATTTTTCTTTTAGTAAAAGGACCACTGTCGACGAGCTCCCACTTGCCCCGATTTTAAGATGGGATTTGGGATCACAGGTTAACCCGCCTCTGATTTTTCCCTAGCGATTCTGTGTGAGCCCCTTGAAGACTAAGGCCCTTTGTGAGGAGAAAAGAAATCCCCGAGATATATATAATCCCTCCATCTTTTTCGCCCTCCTTCCGGTTGGTAGACTCGACATCCTGGATGCTAGTCGGGCCCTCCTTCGTGACGCTTGAGTGTTGGTTGCTGCGTTGGAATGTGACTTGGAGTCTTGGCTTGAAACATGAAAGTTGGAGTTGGCCCAGAAACGCCTCGGGCACCCTGTGCGTTCCTTGTGGGCTCCCTTGCGTCCCCTTTTCCTTGGTCTCGACCTTGGCGCTGAGCTTGTATGATGTGTGTTGGTTGTGCGCTAGGCACTTGGCTTGGGGTTGACTGGGAGCCGTGGTGTACAACCCTGCCCCTGTTGGCAATTTGCAAATACGGAAACACAAATATCATAATTCAAGCACAAAAGCGAAACATGCATAAATCAAAAAAAGAAACTACTTCCCACCCAACACACAACACGATGACGCTTATAAATTAAGGACAACATCTGCAATCCTGACTCAATAGTCTCCACGATCACTAACTAGAACCTCTATGGCACACAACCCAACGCAAAAAGGCATTGCAACCCAAGTGCCAACAACAAGCTTACAACGGAGAACTACACCTACCACAGGAAGCATAGACTCTGTCTAAGACATCATTCACATCTATCAGTCTGGACGCACAATGATCATTTCCCTCCTCATGACGCACAATGATCCCCTCGTCACACACCCTACGCGACGATCCCCTTTTAAAACAACAAGCGTCATAACCAACCTAAATATTTTTGTTGCATTAAACACATCACACTTGTTGGAAAACATCATCAACGCATCATTCACAAGTATAAACAACAATAATAATGCATAATAATTACATCTCAACAGAAGTCCATGAGCCATGGAATCTAAACGTTAACCAAGTGTAAAGGCGATCATCCGTCAAGTTAAGTTCGTTGCACAAGAAGACAAAATTACTTCACAAGATTTAATACAACACCATCTACTTGCGCGTAAGAAGATTAACCATTTACTGGTCGTAAATCAAGTTAACGTATGATGTCATTCAGCTACACTCATTCATTCATCAATCATCAACATGTATTGGTGCAATAGAACCGATAAACAACAATCATTTTATTCTCCCAGGCGCAACCAATATGATGGATCAACGAGTCAGCAAGGTGATAAATTCATGGCGATCGAGAATAAATACCGAAAACATCTATCAATGACAAAAATCAAGGGCAACAATCCACTTGTTAACCTTCAAGGCGCGGCAATTTCTTCTTAACTACTAGAACCTTTAATGGTCTTCGATTTTCATGCAGTGCATATTTTTCAGCGAGTAAGAAAGTTCACTTGATCCAAAACTAAGAATCCATTCCACACACCTTAGACATAATTAATTCTAAAATAGAATAACATTCTAAATTACAAAGATTCTAAATTAAAATTCTGGCAAAATTAAAATTCTAAAACAATTTCGGACAGAAGCAATTAAACCGGGTAACATTCCACCAGATTAAAATTTCTAAATGTAGCTGTGTTGAACAAAACGAACTGCAATAAGGAAGCCCAGCGCCAAGTCTAGTTGTAAGCACTCGTCAAGTCTAAGAGAGGGAAGCCCAACTCCAAGTGTCAGTGCCTTCAAGGGTTGTGGGACATGCGTAAGGCGAGACTCGGAATCTGCGCCAGGTCTTACTGCCCGAGCTCGAAGGATGAAGGAAATTCGCTAGGACCCCGCCTTAGATGGGCAGAGCGTAGAGACAAACAAGCATGCTGAGAAGATTGTGGAAAGTTCACGAAGGTAGTTTACAAAAGGCAGGGCAATCTTTTTGGTGAAGAACGCACAGATAGTTTGAAATAATTGCAACGAAGGAATGGTGTAAAGGACGCACATACGTGAGGATAACAACGCCGAGCACAAGTGTAAAACCCAGCTGTCTACCAACAGGCAGAGTCAAAGAGGTTAACCCAACACCGAGATAAATATGGAATTTGCTCAGAAAAACGAAACATCATTTCTGTCTATTAACGAAAACGAATTCGCGATGTAAAAAAAAACATTCAAGGAGGGATATAACAATGATATCGTGGTCTGGAATCTGATATAAATGTTTTGTTACACACTATATAAATTCTCCATCAGAAAATTGCTTACTACGATATATAAAAAATCGTTGTTCTCATAACTCCGTCACGTATTTGTATAAAACGCTGTCAAGTACACATGATAACGCTGTCTTCTACACAACACAAGTAATTTAAATTATGAACATGAAATTTGTTGGTTGCAAAATCTATAGTCACACATCATATATATATTAATTGTTTGTCACCCATTAAAGATAAAAATCATTATCACTAGAATTGCTCTGTCTCATATTAGATATAAGATCATTGTTAATATATTTACATTTGCTATACAAGGAAAACACAAAGTAATCAACTATTTTGCTATCCCAAAGCAGCACATAAAATCATTGTCTCAATGTTAAAACACAGGTATGTCATCACTGAAGGGATTGAATGGTAATTCGTGGTTCAAAAACGTAATTATGAAGTCAATTGCAGACAAAGGCAGGGATGATTATCATTGATAATGCGTTGTCAAGGTAAATCACATAGGAAATTCACAGGCTAGAGGTATAAAAATGCAGAGTAATTTCACCTTTAAGTAATAAATGGAAGAGTTACTTGGAAGACCAGGTAAAAAGAGAAAAAAATAACCACACAGTAAATTCACCAAGAGATGTATCAAATGCAGACTTAATTTGCCCGGAAATTGATGGAAAACACAGAGAGATCAACGTAGAGGGTCATAAGCGAATCACGACGGGAAATGAATAACCATCGCAGAGGTAATCAATCCCAATAAGGCACAAGACAATCACTTGACCAGGAACAACCAGAAGAGGTAGACAGTTGGGCAAACACATCCTTCGCTCATCATCCACGCACAAAAAATCAGGGCATTAGAATCTATAGGTCGTTGTGCACCGAAGTGACAACCATCGATTCGGCTCCTCGTCGACTACTCAGGCGTGGACTAACAAAATATGGAAGAGGACGAAAAAAAAACTCTTCACAATAATCAACAAAACCAAAGGATAGTCGCAACAAGCAGGGACCAAAAGACAAAGGAATGACGTCAAGTAGTGAGCTTAAGGCTATGGGAATTTAATTTCTTGGTTGAAATTCTAAGCCAACATTTTCTTTACTCAATTAAAAATAAAGAATTGAAAGTGTAAGGTATAATACTAATATACCATGCAGAATCAAGTAAGCATACCATAGCCCAAGTCGTCTGCTCTGAGTCGTGTCCTGTGTGCTCCTTAAATCTTTCGCTTGCCGACCGATGAGACTTCACCGGTACCTCCCAACTAACGCTAGGGGTACTTTTCTTCCCCCTTAACCCCCTGAGCCACAAAGGGGCCACACACACTAAACCAAAGAACAACTAGCTCCCAACTTGCCTCGCAAGGCCGAGCTACCAGTCCTCACCGAGCTAAGTATCCCAACTCTCACAAGCTAAGTCATTCAAGTCTGAAATTATGCAGCGTAACTTAAGCATAACAGAATAGATCCATTGTAATCCTCCTCCCTCCTTTATATAGTTTTTCTACATCATTTACTTTCCCAAAATCCCATTTAATTTAATGTTCAATAATTTAATTCATAAAAATCCTCCCCGTACATGTGTCACCCATCCCCTTTAATTACACCAAAAAATAATTTCATTAATTAATTAATTACTCCTATTTCCCTCACCCACCTAAAATGATTCCTAGAATCGCTCCTAGGTACCCCCATATTCCCTTACACCAATTAATGACTTCCCCCCTTCCCAATTAACTAGTTGAGTTTAATTTAGAAAGTTCTTAAAAGCTAGATACCTTACTAAGTTAGTCTTTTTTCTTTTTCCTTATGTTTCCCTTTCTTTTTATGTTTCCCGCTTTTTCCTAATTTCCTAATTCTTTTAAATTTCCCTCTTTCCCTTTTAAGTTAAAACTCAAATTGGCAAGTGTAGAAAATTACCCTTTTCCCCTTTTTCTTCTTAATTAAATAAATTTTAATTAGAATGTGTAACAAAACTATCATTTCCATTTTAAAATTTTAAATCCCTCAATAATTTGATTTTAATAATTTAATCAAGTTTCTTACCCCCTTTTCGTCATATGTTTAATGATGATTATTATTATTTTTATTTATTATTTTTTACCACAAATATTTCTTTAGACCTAGATTTTAATTTCGAGGCTGGGCGACATTTTATTAGGGAAATTATTTTTAAATATCTCTTATCACGTTATTCATTCTAAGGCCATCTAGGTTTATTCTCTTATTAGTTAACAACATGACGTTCCCTTCAACATGCACTAGGTGCTCGAAGGGTGCCACTCGCCTCATTCTGTTTTCCCTTGCACGACGTGCCCTTCAGGATGCACTACGTGCTCCAAGGGTGCCACTTGCCTCATTCTATTTCCCTTGCACGACGTTCCCTTCAGGATGCACTACGTGCTCCAAGGGTTCCACTCGCTTCTTGATTGACTTGGTAGACATCAAAAACCCCCAGAGTCAATACTCTTCTAGGTGATCTTGTGGGAGACTAAGTGTCTCTAAGGAATAAGGCCCCTGCCTTATTGCGTGCCCCTTAGAATCATCATGAGCGACTGTCACAGTCTGCCCTCACGACATCGTGGGTCTTCTCGAAGTAGGTAGTCGTTAACCTAAAGTTCGGGCCATGATGGGAGTACTAGTAGGATGTGCCAGGGCTTATGTCGACACCTCTCCATCAACGTCTTTGGTTATCGTGCGTGACCCCTCTACTCCACATGTGAGTATGGTCGACAAGATATCATCAGCCTGCATCATCAACGAATCATGTCAGAAATTAAATCCATAATCATATCATCTAATAAGATGCAAAAATGTCATATATATACAACAATCAAACCCTAATAGTCCACTCCCTGACCCAATTGAGGGTCCATGGGTTTCATCGATGCCTCAGCATCCTCGAGGTCCAAATCATGCACACTCAAAAGAACCGAGTTAAAAGAGCATGTCTAAGTCAATATAGAAAAATAACATATAATCACATCCATAGTGCCTCATAATAATAATCAACGGTCAAAGGTATAATAATCCAGATCTCTTGCAAGCAAGTGTCCTCAAAGAATAAGTTCACTTAGTGCGCGCAAGAGTGGAATGTTACATACACCTCCTCTTGGTCTAAACTTCGTCTCGAAGTTTCATAGTATATAAGTGCCAAACTAATGTGTATCACAATATCACAAGTCTATCTATACAACAAAAATGGAAACTGTTCGCGCATTTCATATGCATCCTCCGAGGTCACCGGGTGCAGACTATAGTTGTCCCACTGGACCTTGACCTGGTCTACTATTCGACGCCACAGTTGTCTGATGCAATGATCCAGGATGAGGATCGAATCAGCCATGAGCGCACCCTAATCCAACACCTGCAAGGTACTCAAGCCAAAACATGTGTAGGATCACTAAAATAATATCTCAAACAAAGACGTGAAAGACATTGTGTGTCTGCCTCAAAGAATTAGGCAAGGTTGTCAAATAGGCCACGGGCCTTCTCTTGTTCGCAATATCATAGGATTCCACGAACCGAGGAGATAGTTTAGGACCCTTTCCAAACTTGATCGATCTCTTATGCGATTTCACCTGCAAGAATACTCGATCGCCATATCGAAACTATGGTCGACACAATGCACATTGACATAGCTCATCTGTCGATCCTACGCTTCCTTGATCCTTTGTCTTAGTTTTCAATTGATATTCCATTGCTTGGATCGCTTCCGGTACCACCAGGACCCCATCCTCAATCTGATCCCAACTCAAGGTTTATGACATGGTCGCCCGTAAAGAAACTCGAAAGGTGCCATCTTCATGGTGCTTTGGTAACTGTTGTTATAAGTGAATTTTACCAGTGGCAAGAATTATTCCCAATGCTTCTGTTGGTCCATCACGTACATGCACAACATGTCGTCCAAGGTATGGTTTGTTCGTTCGGTTTGCCCATCCATCTTTGGGTGATACACAACACTAAATTTAAGTTGGGTTCCCAAGGCCTATTGGAAACTATTCCAAATCATCCAGTAAACATCGATCCTCGGTCAAATATAATCCTCTTAGGCATGCCATGCACCCTCACCATATCACTGATGAAAACTCTAGCTATGTCAGGTGCCTGATCCGTTGTATGCACATGTATAAAATGAGCACTCTTCGACAGAGTGTCGACTAGAACAAAAATTGAGTCGTGTCTCCTTGTCGTCAGTGGCAATCCAATAATGAAATCCATCGAAATGACCTCCAATTTCAATTCTGGAATAGCATGTGGCTATAGTAATCTCGTTGGATGTCTATGTTCAACATTTAACTGTTGACATTCTAGACATTTGGCCACACAATTAACTATGTCTTCCTTCATTTCTTTCCAGAACAATAAGGGTTTAAGGTCCGCCCTCATCTTCGTGACTCCTGGGTGAGCCATGTACACTACTTTGTGAGCCTCGTTTAGAAACAAACTCCTCAACTTGTCATTTAGTGGTACGTAAATCTGATTTTTAAACCTCAATAATCCATCTTCGTCAAACGTAAATCCTTCAAATCTTGGTACCATCATTGTTTTGTCCGATAAAATCCTTGACCTCTTTGTACCAGTCATCATCATGTTGTAATGTTAGAATATTTTCATGTAGACTCATCTGAGGTGGCACACCGAAAAGATGCATGGTCTCTGACTCAACGCATCTGCCATGCTTTTATGTAAGTAATCTTGAAGTCGTACTTGCTAAGAAATTCTGACCAACGTCGTTGTCGCGCATTCAGGTCACTTTCCATAAAGATGTGTTGTAGTCCACAATGGTCTGTGGTTCGTTCAAAATTTTGTCTAACAAGGTAGTGTCTCCAAACCTTCAAGGCATAAACCATTACTAACCACTTAGAATCATGCGTCGCATAGTTCTCCTCGTGCCTTCTCAACTTCCTCGAGATGTAAACGATCACTCAACCGTCTTGCATCAAGAATATTCCTAAGCCTTCCTTGGATGCGTTAATGCATAACAAGAAGTCCACTAATGCATCAGTGCTGTTGTCAACAGCTCCTTGAGACTCCGAAATTCATCTGTGCATTTCTTGGTCCAAACAAACTTCTTATTCTTCTTCTGCAATTCCGTAATCGAATTTGCTATCTTCGAAAATATCTCAACGAATCATCGATATTATCCTGCTAAACCCATGAAGCTACGCACTTCCATGAAATTCGTCAGTGCATGACACTCCATAATAGCCTCGACCTTTGTTGGATCAAAGGCGATACCTTTGCCAGAGATGACATGCCCTAAGCAGTGAATCCCTGATTGATAAAATGAGCATTTGGACAACTTCCCATACAATTTGTGCTCTTGTTGACATTGTAGTATCAAGCGCAAGTTATCATCATGCTCCTCCATCGTACGATAGTAAATCATAATATCATCATGAATACTTGGATGAAATTGTCCAAGTACTTGCATAACACCCCATTCATCCAACTCATAAATACCCCTGGGGCGTTTGTCAGTCCAAACGGTAAAACAATAAACTTGTAGAGACCAAACCTCATCTTAAAGGTGGTCTTATGGGCGTCATCCTCCTTGATTCATAACTAGTAATACCCTGATCTTGAGTCAATCTTGGAAAACACTGTCGCACCCTTCATCTGATCGAACAGATCATCAATCCTTGGCAGAAGATATTATTCTTGATCATTGCCTTGTTCAAATGATGGTAGTCAATGTAGAGTCTCCACAACCCATTCTTCTTTCATATGAAAATAACAGGCGCGACCCATGGTGACACACTTAGACGTATAAGTCCTAGATCCAACAAGTCCTTCAGTTTCATTCTCAACTCCTGTAGCTCAGGGGTTGACATACAATAAGGCGTTCTCGCTATTGGTTCAGTCCCTGGTTTTAGGTCTATGGTAAATTCCAATTCCCTCTCCGGTAGCATCCCAGGTAACTCCTCCAGGAAGACGTCTACAAACTCTCTCACCACCTGAAGGCGTTCTATACCTTCCGCTAATACCTTCTCGTTTAACACAAGGATCTCATAAATCTTACATCCTTTGCACATGATCTTTTGTAGTTGCAAGGAAGAGATGAACATTAAGGAAACTCCCTGGTTCTATCCTACAATTACGTGTCTCTCTCCCTCATCATCAACCAAGCTCAACCATTTCATCTTACAGTTGAGTATCGCCTCATGTGATTCCAACCAGTCCATATAGGTTGCAACGTTATAAGATCCTAAGATCTTGACGTACAGGTCGACCCTCGTGACAAACTCTCCAAGGTTAAGGGTACAACCCATCACCTTTCCTCCAACCTTATGTTTGGCTCCCGAAACCATCTCTATAAATCTAAACTCATCCTGTTCGACTTCCTTTACCTTAATCCTTTTAGTGCTGCACCAGAAATGAAACTCTCGGTAGCAGCGGGATCTATCAAAATACTAAGGGTCTGGTCAACAATGGTACCTGACATATCGATCACAGTCAACTGGTGATCTTCCTGGCGGTTATTCACCGCTGCACAAATTTGATGGGCCTTGCCCCAAAACCCCATGGTAGTGGGTCCGACTAATCCAGATGATCCGACCCTTTCCTATGGGTAGTAATGCTGGTCATGTGGCTCCCAAAATCCAACACACTTTCTTTCGTCCAGTAATATTGGTACCTGAAGTAGAAGCTGAATTCTAATGATAAGGCCAAACTTGAACTTCTTGAACTTAATTTTCTTGGTAAATTGGAGCAGAGCATACCAAAGAAGCTCCAAAACGAGCCTCATACTCGAGCACCATGCGACTGCCTCAATGCAAGGCCTTGAAATCGTTGAGCTGGCGCTGAACGAATTCCTCAGAAAGATACCTCTCCTGTAACCGTTCCTCGAACAGTTCCCATGACACATCATCGACGACCATGTTCAAAAGTGGCAGGAGCATCTTCCTCCATAGAAGAGCGTTCCACTTCAGTTGAAATACCACCATGCGAACCTTCATGCTGGAGTTCGTAATCGCAAATTGTGAAGAACAACACCTTGCCCTACAACTATGCCTCGATGGAACAACCGTCTGTGAAACTCGTGGACTCGAGAACTCAACTCTCTCAAGTTCTCGATGGATGCTAACTATACTAGCTAGGGCACGCTGTGGACCCTCAGGGTACAGGTGCCCTGGCCTCATCTCAGTACAGATGGTGAATCAAGGCCCTTTGACATTACCTAGAAGGGTCTTGTTAGACCATCATCATCCCTTACCACAAGCGAATCCATCCTAAGGACTTTTCCTTCCCCTTGGGGATTTGATTCCGAGTGTGCAGAAATCTCTGGAGGCGTCACACCTCCTTCCATGACACCATGTTGCGCACCTCTGTGGAATCTTATAAACAAGATCACTGCTTGGATATGTTAAGGTTTTAGTTAGCGCTAGGATAAAACTAAATGTTTTACTACAGTGGAAATCTTGGCGATCCATAATCGCAGGGTTGAACCCGCTCTGATACCATACACTAGTGCATTTGGGTAAAATTCCAACGGCGCGTTCGACGCAATTGCCACTTTATATTGTCGGGAGA
Organism: Picea glauca; assembly: GCA_000966675.3. NCBI lineage: Eukaryota > Viridiplantae > Streptophyta > Pinopsida > Pinales > Pinaceae > Picea > Picea glauca. Next base: position 800,754 of record JZKD02S1031180.1, on the reverse strand, counting down.
GTGACAAAAAATGGACCCCCTCAAACGTCGTTTCACATGACGTCACTTTTTCGATGACATAGATTTCGTCTATATTGCGATGTTTCATGTAGACACGTGTCATCCTAGATTTCACTGTCCAACCCCCAGATAGACGTCGTAAGACTTACATCTTGGACGTGGCAAGATAGATGTTTTGGAGGTGGCAAGAGAGACATTTTGGAGGTGGCAAGAGCGACATCTTGGAGGTGGCAAGAGCGACGTTTTGGAGGTGGCAAGAGAGATGTGTGGGAGGTGGAAAGAGAGAAATCTTGGAGGTGGCAAGAGAGATGTCTAGGAGGTGGCAAGAGAGACGTTTGGGACGTGGCAAGAGAGATGTTAAGAGGTATCAGCTCCGATGTGGTTTCTATGGGAGCGAAACTCCAAGACATCGCAATACCAACGGTGTTGTAGGTATTTAAAAAAAAATACAATATCAATACTGAGAGGGATGGTACATTAACCTTTGCTAAGATACTAGCCATATCAATATTTAAATATATATCATCGATCTTAGGCAAGGTTGGTTGAGGAAGAGGACTAAATTCCAATGGTAAAGGGGGTCTTATCTAATGAGGTTTAGGATCAATAGGATATGTCTTTGGTGTGTTATCACATGAACTCACAATTGTTGAGCTAAAGTCTAAAAGTTCAAGTGCAATCATATGTAAATTAGAGGGAAGGCCCCTGTCATTTCACCAACCCGCACTTCAAGCCAACTTTGCTCCGAATGAAGGGGGTTTCCCTCAATTAAGATTGTGAGGACTTAGGGAAAGGAATCTCAATGTGGAGAGTGAAGTCTGAGAAAAATGCGTTTGGGTAGCTTTAGACTATTGAAGAAAGTACTTGGAGGTATGAAGATTCCCTCCTAGAAAGTATCACCCATTCAATCGCCATCCTTTATACTATTGAAGAAAGTACATGTTGAAGAGAGAGGTTCTTCGAATAAGGACCCTACGTCTACTTTCGAGCCTGACATATGGTGAAATTTTTTCAATGATCCTGTAACTCAATAATTTACCATTTTTGTTACATTACTATACATCAAGAATGCATCGAGAATCACCTACAGATGCCATCATGAATTTCCAGCCATCTACTATCACAAAAGAAACGATGGTTCTCGATGTTTTTTCTAATAAAACAAATAGATATCAAAACGAGAATGATAGGATGTGCCACTAGTAACTATATACAAGACATGTAGATAACAAAATATTAATGGCACATCTATGGCCATATATATGTATACCTTTGACCTAAAATTTTTTATTGGTTTTGACAAAACCTGCGACCATGGCTCTTGGTAATGATGATAAGCAATCTTCTCTAGTCAATTTTGTTGGCATGGCACTCATAATATCTTTCAATAGATTTTCCTTTGAATATAGAGTTGCCATTAATCCATTATGCCCATCAAAAATCTTAAATGACATACCAATCATTATCACTACACTAGCTCATTTCATGATCCATGTCCAAAAAAATGCAATTTGCAAACATAAGAAGGAAAAAATATGCACCTAAATGCATTTACAAATTCGTTTTCTCTCTTTAGAGAGATGTAATGATAAAAATGAAATTATGTACTAGATTTGATTTATAATTACAAAGAATTCAAGTAGGGCTTCCTCCCAAGAAGGGTTACAAGCCCACATAAATAGGACACACTCCCAAAAGGGTTAGTGAATTATGTATCAAAGTTGACTAGGTTGATCATAACCATAACCTATTATAACAATAAATAATAGCTTTAGCTATATTTTATTACTAACTAAATGTAGTACTAACATAATATTAGATGCCACATGTACAAATCACACCAATATTTCCAACAAATTGGTGGCCTTCTTTCTCTTTGATCAATGCCCCAAGAACCATACACTTGTATCGTGATTGTGTGGCACATGTAGCCACATGCTTACAACAACTGATTGTTATTCACCTACCTCATTGAAATTTAGGCCTTGTGATATTTCAAAACAAACACATGGAAACATGTCAATGTAATATATACAAAGTACTACAAATAAACAATAGATTCATACACATCAAAGATGTCTTTATTTCATGTCACATGAAAAAAATGACAAATAATAAGAGTCCATTTTATTAATTGAATATAATTACCACAAATAGTCTTGTGCACTTTCCCTATAAGCTAAGACTTACTACCACCATAGCTTTAGCCTCCCAATTGTAGATAATATACTCACTATCTAACTATATTTATTGTTACATGAATACAATATGGAAAGGAGAGTATTTAAGCTAAGCCTTCAATGACCTCATATAAGGAGATCGGGATAATGTTGAGCCCAACCCACAATGAGAATTGTTGCATGGATCACCATTGCCGATACACCAAAACTAAGACACTAAAATATAAAAGTAGTAGATAGAAAAGAAATAAATAAAATCCATTATTCCCAATCCTCATCCCACCAACCCCTCTCTTCCCTCTCCTCCTCTCAAGATCCATAAATTAACTCGTGTTGAAATGGAAAAACGTTAACTTAATTGTATCTACTACAATTTTGATGAAAAATATTTTCTTGGGCAGAAATGGAAGGAGTAGAAAATATTTATGGCCACTTCCAAGGATATTTCAGAAGATGATAGTGATGTTGTCCCTCAAGAACATTTTCCTCAACTAGTTGATGACACTTCCCTCTGATCAACCAGATGTGGAACCCCAAATATCCCTACATGCATTCACTGGTATTTCTACTCTTTGAACCCTTAAATTAATTGGCTACATCAAGCATTGTAAAGTCATTATCCTAATTGAAAGAAGGGTTTTGTGACACTTTCCAAGGAATCATAGCAGGCTCTCCAAAGATCATCAACTTACACTACATGGGAAAACTCCTTAAAAATGGAAATTTGGGTATTATTTTCCAGTTCCATGACATTCAAACCTTTGAGACCCCTTCCCAACCCATCCCTCCTGACATACAGTTAGTCTTATCCAAACACCAATCAGTCCCAAAAAGAGCATAATAAACCAGAATTTGTGAGATCACTATACCTCAATCCATCATCAACTTCTACCAAAGTCCCCATAAAGTGGAAGTACTGACATAATTAAAGTTATCCAAATATACTGAGAAAGTTCAAAAATATTACAGATGACAACAAGTAAAAAACTAGGACTAGACCCAATATAGCAAAAAAGAGTAGAATATGACCATATAACCTGTCTTGACTCAAATGCAACCCTATCCGAGTATTACTCAATCCATATATGACTTGGATCTAGTTGTAATCCCTGCTTTCCACTTGGAGAATGAATCAATATTCATATTCAGTTCTCTCTATATAAGGTCAAAAGTGATCATATGAAAGTGTTCTGAATTTTCCTCAGCAACCATCAATAAGGATCTAGTTGTCACTAATCCTACATAATTGTTAGAATCATTACCTAGACCCGCGTTCAACTTGAAGTAATGTCTATCATCCAGAAATAGAACTCTTCCTAGGCCTCTGATATGCTCGACACCTTGGTTGGGCCCAAATTCTGTTGGTATATCTTTAGATTTTTTACATACTTCTTGTGGACTGCTTGGATGCTAGAGAAGGACGTTTTGGAGAGGTATTTGTGCCCTCCTTTCCCCTTGATATAATCAATGTTTGTCCATGAATATAAAGGTTGTTGTTCACTCTTATTTGATGGTTGTTGCTGATCTCTTTCCTTTATTGATTGCATCATATGTTGGTTGGTTTTGTTTTTCCATGAAGATAAAGGTTGTTGTTCACTCTTATTTGATGGTTGTTGCTGATCTCTTTGCTTTATTGATTGCATCATATGTTGGTTGGTTTTGAGCTAGTAAATGACAAAGCATCTTAATGAGCTTATAGATGAGCATCTTGGTTGGTTAGAATTTTACAAGGTCAAGGCATATATAGCCTATGCTCATGTCCATATTTAATGCAAAGTTACATGTGCACACAAAGATTTGATGGATCACACTTAGCCTCACCTGGGCTATAAAGTGCACCTCACTTCTCTCAGTGAAATTACAAGCATGTATAACTAAAAACTTTATTGTTTGTCATACAACAAAAATATAGATTCATCCAGAAAATTATCCCTTCAAATAGAAAATTGACACTGATGTAGTCATAGCTCCACAAAAAGGACTGATTATAAAAAAAAACATTCATGCAAATAGGATTGACTATCACAAAGTCAAAAACTCCTTCAATAGATGCATCTTGTATATAAAAATCTATTCAGAATAGAAAAGCCTATCACCATCATAATTATATACATCTGCAATTTCCTCGGACATGCTTATCATCCTTGCTCTAATTTTCAAATGCATCACAACTGCATCAATTGCCATGGTAATGCCCCATCTCAAGTCCATTGCATTCATCCTTGTTGCAACTTACTTACATCCTTCTGTGAATATCGCACGAGTAAGAATGTTATCATAGGTAGTGCCTGCACAAGACAATTTTATTGTCAACAAGCACAATATAATTCACAACACCTCCTAGCCTCAAAAGCATAAATCAGTAATCAGTGCAGTAATAAATATAATATGAAAGCCCAACTTAATACATGAGACACTGCTCATCACTGAATGCAGTTCCAATAATCTACATGATAAGGCATCAATTTCTTGATGTCCCAAATAATAAATTTAAATCCCATAAGATCTTGACTACAAATCCCATAGGCCCCCAAACATAGTATTACCATCTCCTGCAACATCATTTGTAGCATTGGCAACTTGCTTCACAAGACTTGCACCAACATTCTTTAACTTGTTTTTTTCCATAGTAACACCATCCTTCGTTACATTTGGAGCACCATAACTTTGTTCAATAACAACATTGCGACCCTTGAAAAATAAACAAACAATATTAGGAAAATGGTCAAACAACCAAAGCACATATCACAGGGATTTTTTCAAATACCAAATAATTGATCGCCATCAAAAAATCCCCAAGAACATAGAAAGGTATACAAGAAACCAGTAGTGAGAACATGAGTAATCAACTAATCAACTTTTAAATATAGACTTTAAACATCTTAACAAAACTAGCAAAAGGAAACTAAAAGTATCAGCTAGGTCATACCTTTGGTCCCATTGTCACCTATACAATGTCTGCCAGTTGTTCAACACCTTGTAGCATTGCAACTCTGGCTTCAACACCAAATATGATATCTTTTGTAGCATAGTTTCTCCTCCAACTGAGTCTGCTGGAATTCTGGACCATTCAAAAATCCAAATAAGGTTAGATACACGATCACAATATCACATTTACCTAACATCAATTTTGTGGCATTGTCATTCCCTCATCCAGTTTGGTTTTCAGATTATATCATTAGTAACAGAGCCTCCCCATTCCAAAAATCCTAAAGGCATCCAATTCTTCATTAGATGAAGTATACAAGGAGAAACAATTGCAACTCATTTCAATTAACTACAAGAGGTCCAACTGAAGGAAGAGATAAAGAACCTTTCCGTAGCTACTACTTTTGCTTCTTCACAAAACAATAGACAAGAACAACTATGTAAGTAAGCTAGCGATATATTACAATACTACAATATTCTTAAACTAATTTAACTGTGACGTATTGGAAGTGAGATGTTCCTTTTAGGTCACACATTAAGCCAATAGTTTGACGTTCAATTCAAATCAACATTTAGAATAATAAAAACAAAGATTCCACCAATGACCTTGAACAAGAAATTGATACCCTTGCAAGAGAAACATCTAAGACGTAACAAATAATATAAAGACAAGAAAATTCAAACTCAACAAATGAACTTTTCCACCCTGCGACATGTTTATCCCCCAAAACAACCCTAATACAAGGAAACAATCTAAGATGGCACCAGATGAAGCCTTATGATGTATAATACATCTCTATACAACATGGAAAAGAGAGATTGACAATGTTGCCCCAAGGTATCAAAACCTAGTCAAAACAACCTGCAAGTGACAAAATGGCAGTATTGGGGGCCAGATGGAAGAACCCGGTCGAAAATGTAAACATAAATAATGGAAGAGTAAACAGAGATAGAGAGATAATACAGAAATGTTGGGAATTGAACGCTCTTCTTATTGTCTTCATAAGAGTTATATAAATGGTTACAAAACAATTTTATAGTTTCAAAAATGGGAGTAACTGAGTAACTGTTAACATAAACGGTTCTAACTAATTTGTTAAGGTAAATTAACTCCTAACACTCCCTCTTAATCTGGAGTATTACATTATTAATAATGCCTAAACTTTGACGTTGAAATTGAAAAACATTTCTTCCCAAAGGTTTAGTGAAGATATCAGCTAGCTGAGCTTTAGAACCACAAAATTTGAGAAAAATGTCACCATATTTGACAAGTTCACGAATGAAGTGAAATCGAGTATCAATGTGTTTTCTTTTCTGATGAAACAGATTATTCTTCGATAAGGAAATGGCAGAGTTATTGTCACAAAAAATTGAAATAGGTTCTTTTGTCGTATATCCAAAATCCATCAAGAGCCTTTTAAGACAAACTGCATGACATGCTGTTGTTGTTGCCGCTACATATTCTGCTTCTGTAGAAGATATAGAAACTATGGGTTGCTTCTTAGATGCCCATGAAATCAAATTCTTTCCAAAAAGAAAAACATAGCCTGAAGTGCTTTTTATGTCGTCCATACTTCCTGCATAATCACTGTCGATATAACCTGTAAGCATTCTATCTTCTAAAGCTGTGTACCACAAACCATAAGTGGTTGTACCTACAATGTATCTTAAGATTCTCTTACCAACTTTCCAATGAGAGTACTTAGGAGATTCCATAAACCTGGAAATGTAAATTGCTGCATATGTTATGTCAGGTCTTGTAGTAGTAAGATACATAAGACTACCAACAAGTTGTTTATACAATGTGGAACTTATTACTGATCCAAAATCTTCCTTGATTAATTTAGTGCCAAGAGAAATAGGAGTGTCAGTAGGCTTACACTTTTCCATCTTAAATTTTTTCAAAACATCAACAATATATTTTTGTTGACTAATAAATATACCATGATCAGATTGGTCTACTTCAATACCTAAGAAATACTTCATTAATCCAAGATCTGTCATTTCAAACTCATTTTTCATGGTTGATCTAAATGCATCTAACATCATGTTTCCTGTGTAGATCATGTCGTCAACATAAAGACATAGGATGAGAATATTACCCTGCTGATCTACCTTGATATACAAAGTAGGCTCATTTTCACTCCTACTGAAACCATCTTTGAGTAAATAATGATCAATCCTACTATACCAAGCTCACAGAGCTTGCTTCAAACCGTACAAGGCTTTCTTTAATTTGTACACTCAATGCTCTTGTGATTTAACTTCAAATCTAGGTGGTTGATGAACATACACTTCTTCATTTAATACTCCATTAAAAAAGGTGGACTTAACATCCATTTGATAAATAGGCCACTTATTTTGTGCTGCAATGGCCAAAACAAATCGGACAGTATCTAATCTTGCTACAGGTGCAAAAGTTTCACCATAATCAATGCCAGGTTGTTGTGAAAAACCTCTGGCAACTAACCTTGCTTTGTGTTTCTCAATCTCACCTTTTTCATTYAGTTTAGTTTTATAAACCCATTTGACACTTATGACATTTTTATCTGCAGGTAGATCAACTAAATCCCATGTATTGTTTCTTTCAATAGCTTCTATTTCATTATTCATTGCATCTACCCATACTTTTTTCTTTGTAGCTTCATCAAAACAAGTAGGTTGAGATGAGAAAAATGCAAACTGTACTACATTATCATCTTGGTCATATATATCACACAAACTTCTCATTATTTGATGATTATGTTCAGAATCTWAATCACTATGACATGAAAGAAATAGAGTATCAGATGTTTCACTTTCYGTGACATTAGCTTTATTTCTAAACTGCAACTTATGACATTCAGATATATGAYGACCCAACTTTTTACAATAACGACATTGGATTACTGATTTACTTGTCCATCTCTGACCACGATCTTGTGAAGACGATCTTGTGAATWCGATCTTGACTGCTCTRAYTGRTCTTTTGTKTGTTCAGGTTTATCTCTTGTTTGAGARCGTCCTCTACCACGTCCTCGACCACRTCCATGAAAACCTCTGCCTTTGCCTYTGTCCATGGACACTTTAGTCTGAAATGCATGTTCTAAAGTACCAAGATCCAAGGTCATCCTTGCTTCATGAGATAACAATGAACCAGTCAATTCTTCTATAGAAAAATTAGTTAGATCTTTCGACTCAAGAAGAGCAATAACTACCATTTCAAATTTCTTAGGTAAACTTCTAAGAACTTTTTCAGCTACTCTTTGGTCTGTGAGTTCTTTTTCTCCATTAATCCTAAGTCAATTAATAATACCCATCACTTTAGTCATAAAATGATCAACACTTTCTGATTCACTCATCTTGAGGGTTTCAAATTGAGTTCTAAGGTTTTGAAGTCTTATAGTTTTCACTTTATCATTACCCTTATAAGCTAACTTAAGAAAATCCCATGCTTCTTTAGCAGTCTTGGCACCAATAATTTTAGGAAATATAGAATCATCTAATGAAACTAAAATATATGATTTGGCTTTTCCTTCTTTTTGCTTAAGTTCTTCTAATGTTTTTCTTTGAACAATATTCATAACTACAATAATTTACACCAGGTTCTATGAACCCTGTTTCAACACAATCCGAACATCCCTGACCTTGTAAAATGGTTTTCACCTTCTCACTCCAAAAATCATAATTCGAACCAACTAGAGTTGGTGGCTTGAATTGACCAAGAACTAGACATATTTCTAATTCCAAAATATCAACCAAAAAACCTTTTTTTTTTTTATATATAACTCCAAGTGAATTTTAAGATTTCAAAACTCCAAATTTTATAAATACTCTAGCAAAATCCAGAGTAAATAAAAAATGTAAATGGGAAAAAAAATTCCAAGCCTGTAATTCTCAGCCAAATCCCTCTTCCAATTTGGCAGTGGCTCTTCTCCAAACTGGCGGCAACACTATGGCACTTCTTCAAATTGGCAAGCAACTCTTCTCCAAACCGGTGGTAGCTCTGTGGCACTTCTTCAAATTGGCTAGCAGTAACAGGAAAAAACAACGTTATCTGGTATTCTTCATTGTGGAAGAGAGATGCAGACAACAACAATAGAAAACAAACATTTAACAGCTGACAACATTAAACAACTTATGGTCAATGCAGCCTTACGCAATAGTCTTAGTACGCAGGCATAGCAGGCACAAAAAACAACATTCAATGTATTTTTCAAGATGTGGGAGTGGGCACATCAGCGAACTCTCTGGATTCTCTGCTCCCAACCTCACGCTCTGATACCATGTAAACAAAAATAATGGAAGAGTAAATAGAAATAGAGAGAGAATACAGAAATGTTGGGAATTGAACGCTCTTGTTATTGTCTTCATAAGAGTTATATAAATGGTTAAAAAATAGTTTTACAGTTTCAGAAACGGGAGTAACTGAGGAACTGCTAACAGAAATGATTCTAACTAATTTGTTAAGGTAAATTAACTCCTAACAGAAAAACCTTTTAATTACCTCAACTCCTTCAAACTGACCCAATGGGGATTACCATGATGCCCCAAATAGATGAGGACATCCAATGTCAAGAAAGACAAACAAACTTATAAGTCCTTAAGACATGCAACAGAACAACAAGGTAAATAAGCATTGCAGGAATAAGAGTGAATGGATAGTCAGTTGACTATTCTAATTTCTGGCTTATTGTGCACAAAGGAAATGATATCCGGAATAACATCAGTATTAAGGTAGGGTACATGGGTGAGACAAAAAGGGATAATAATAACATGTGTAATGGTACGGTCTAGTACTTATGGAGAATTCACATGAGATCAAAACGCCATAGCAAAAAGAATAATTATCAAGCTTTCTTATTATATCTGTAACACAAAAACCAGGATTATGTATAAACATTGAAGGAAACATCAATGACAACAATGTGATATGTCTCGATCAAAACCACTATGTACCCCAATTTCTGCAAACATAACAATCAACAGTTGGGTAGCGAGGATTATGCAATAGAGTAGAACAACATTTGCCACAGAACTTAAATAGGAACATGGAAACACGCATCTATTACCAAGCCTTAACATATCTGTATGATAACATGTGAGATACATGTAGGGTTTAGGGTTTAAGCCTCTCTGAGGCTTATGCTTCCAACATAATTTGATCATTTACTAGAGAACCTGAACTTCTGAGTTATTCAAATCCCCAATGGTACTCCCATATTATGTTCAACTGTATATCAATCATTTCTTTACAAAAACACAAATGTCATGCTAAAGCATCAGAATACCAAACCTGAATACCTAGTTTGGGTTCTAGCATATACAGACTCTCGATAACATTTGTACAGTCAACAAAACTTAAACCCTAAACCCTGAACTCATCACAGAATGCTACCAAACATAACTAGTCCTAGCATTCACATAACATTAAAAATACACGTCGGTTGAAAGTTTTTGATACCGACCCAATTCTGGAAGCCAATGCAGCTACTGCTCTGTACATCTTGAACAATGAAACTTCAGGTCGAGCATGGAAATAGATCATGAGAGATCGCTTTTCACTGAGCACAACTAAAATATTGTTGTGTGCCTCATGATATGAAACACTCGAATGTATTGAGCCATGATTAGAGACACCAAGAGTCTAGAAGTGTCCATTATGGCTTTGGGCTCAATATGCTTCATTGACTTTCATTTAATTGATTTTTTTTTTTTTCATTATAGTAAGTTTTCTTTTAGGGTTACTTTATGGTTTTAATGGTTAAGAACATCTGTTTCATTCTTAGAGGTCATAGGTTCAAATCTAGAGGAGACATGGTATGTATACCCACATAGACTTCAACAGTAAAAATGAATTCAAAAAAATTATAATACACTTTTATTTAAAATGAAGGCATTTACTAACTTTTTCAAGGCATCTTGTGTGCAGATCCAAGAGGTAACAAGACCAAACTGCAATTTCTTCAAAAAATGCTTGATGCTAAGTGTAGCTAATGTCCTCGTCACTCGAACTACACACCATAGAATCCTCATTCCATGTTAAATGTCCCTACTCCCATTTTCTTCACAAGCAACTCCATCTCTTATGCTTTAGAGATCTTCCTTTCTCTATACAACAACTCAACAACATCATCTTCTCTCCTTGGGCATTGTCTTCTTTTCTTCATTATGGATTTCTTCTTCCCATTTCACAGGCTCTTCTTGCTCTATGCAGAAGGGACTAGCCCTCTCTAATCAGAGTTAACACGACTAAAGAATAGGGACTTACATCTTCAACATTCACATCTCTGTCATTACAGTTTTGATCTTATGACCATCCACAACATTCATAAAACAAAACTACATCTATGCGTGTTTATTTAACTCTTCACATGATATTCAACCTTGAAGATTTTATATAGACAACTGAAAATTACAAATATTAAGAACAACATCAATCACACACAACATGGGAGGATATTATGTGGAAATCCTACAAGGAAAAACCACTATCAATGCACTCAACCTCTCTCTTTATTCATTTTCTATAGAAATAATAATGGGTCAAGACCTCTACATCAATTTACCAACTACTCTGGTTGTTGGGCCATAGGCCATGACAACATGTTTCTTTCTTGTTCTCTTTTCTATCGAGCACACCTTTCTCCACATTCTTTCTGGGATCTATTTTCCTTTTCTTTCATTTTCATTCTGAACTGTTGCAACTGTCTGTCGGTTCATCCTTTGCTTATGGTTCGACCTTCTATAGGTTCACCAATGTCCATGCCTTCACTATGCCTCATTCCTTTAATAAAATACCTTTAAACCTTCCATGGATCTGACTATTCCAAATGTCATCACCATTCACAATGGCCCCATAATATGGATGCCTTAACATGTACATTGGAGTGTGCAACATACACAGTGGAATAATGCCTTCCATCTTGTTCACAAATGCATGCAGAAGGTTAACCTTTCCAATTGCATGCCCTTTGTTAAATTGAATCCATGCCACACTAACTCAAATGTGCGTTGAGTTTTCTTGGTCTTTTCATCTCTTCGTCTACATGATTACTCTCAAATGTGTATCTTCAAATTGGTGGGGATGCCATACTATAGCCTTTAGACTAAGAAATTGGATGAAGAAAGAAGTAAATCTTGTAGAAGATGAAGGAATTTGGACATTGATAATCTACACCTCTTACAACGAATTGAATAGAACTAATTGTATTGTCATGCATGTCTTGAACTGAAAATATGTGAAGTAATGGCTCCCATACATGAACACTATCTAATCTCTTAACTTTGATGCTCTACTTCCTACATGCACTAAGCTTAGCTTGTTGAAAAAGATAACTCTTGTATGTTCAAGATTGAAATCTCCGTCCAAGGTGAACTAGGATATTGAATATCGTCCTTGAATATGCACCAAGTCTAGTTGAAGTGATCCAGAGTCAAAACCTGTCTAGTAACTCATTCTTGAAATGCAATGATTCCCTCTTAACGTGGTTGCACTAGGCTTCCAGCAAGTGAAAACTTGATTCCATGAAAATGATAGATTTGAAAAAGGGGGGTGGGGGAGGTAATATTAGTGTTAACAATGAAACATGCTCCAAGGTCGGGTGCTACATTGCATAACATGCCTTTCCTTCAGCTAAGGTGCCAGGTTTGAGGGGCATCTATTCCACCAAATTTTCCTGGGATTTTCATTCGGCTTCATCCTTATTTGACATTCCATTCAGGTGGGGTTGGCCATTGTCAGAATGGAACCTGTACCCGTACCGTTGGTCTTGAACATATTAATTGAGATTATAGTTCACAAAGAAGGTTTAACATAATCGTTAAACCCTAAAACTAGGCGTTATTCTATGCAAACTCAGATTTCATCTCCAAAGTTCTAAATATTATTAAACATGAAGTTTGCCTGAGTTGAGAACTAGACAAAAATTATGCAGTGCTGAAATTATCTTTCTTCACAAACAAAACATTTAAATACTTAAATTTTGCAAGCAGCCTCAAGTTTGTATGGATTTTTAATGATCATAGACTTTTGCAACATATGTGTACACTATCCTTGTTGGTGCATTTGAGTTAATCACTGACAATAATCATTGGTAAGTTGAGAATTATGTTATAGTTGTATCATTTGGATTTAGATGAGATTCCAGTCGTGATTGAAAGCAACTGTTAACATACATTAACAATAGCACAATAAACCTATGATGCATAAATGATAAATAATATTCTGGCTATACTGAAGGATGAGTCTTGCTATTTTATACTATGAACACTCCAATTGACTAAACTGGCCTCAAAAAGTAAAAGGGGGTATGCTATGTAGAATGGATGCATAGAATCCATTGAGTTTTTAGAATCTATGACAATTTCAATTTACTGACAAAGAGTGATTTCTATGGGTTTAACTTGCCCAATATGTAACCATAATATGGGTGGTTTATGTTAACGAGCTCCATCATAGTTTGTTAACACCATTTGTCACAGTCAACATAATCCTAACAATTGAGTAGATGAAATATAACATTCTATCAGCTGTGAATTTGCAGTGCGTGTAATTGGCATCATGTATAGAAGTAGATGCAGTCTATACCATCTTATTGTCAAACCTCTTACTGGTAACATTCCACATGATGAGTAGGTAATACAAAATTTTGGACATGATACAAAATTAGATTTTCTACAAAATGCTATGTGTTTTTCTACAAGGTCATGTCTTACATGTTTTATATATACATGAATGCTAAATTTGATTAGATTTTGTGTTAGATGTTGTTGCAAACGTGATTTGCATAATCTATGTTTTGCAGATGAAAAAGTAAATTTTGACAAGGTAGTGGAAGATAAAGGTGTTCGAGTGTTGATTGGTCCCAAGGCACTTATGCATGTCATCAGGACTGAGATCGATTTTGTGGAAAATAGATTGATGTAAGAAGTGTTCACTTATATTGACTTTCAGAACACTCATATTAAATTAATTTCTTTAGTGATACATTTTGGAGAATGCACTGCAATGTTGCATTGTCCATGTCAATATGAATGCCTGGATTAATTTTTATGATAGTTTAAGGGTTACTCTTTTTATGGTGTAACAGGTTGGAGTTTGTTTTTATCAATCCAAATTCCAGAGGTGAATGTGGCTGTGGAGAATCATTTATGACATAGCCACATATATTAAACTATTTTTAAATAACTTCACATTGTTTTCATAAGCTTCCCTCAAAAGAGGTAAATAAAAGTATCCTTCATCAACTGATTATTTGATGGGATTTGTCATATTTTCATAAACAAATTTTGGCAGAACTTTGACATGTACATCTAGATTTCAAAGATGAAAATATGCTCACAATCCTAAAAAAAAGGGTGACCTTCTGCAATGCATAAAAGATGACTTGAATACTTTTTTCCATGCAAAGGTTTGTACTTTTGAACAAGAAATAACCCCCTTAGTACATGCCCATCTATTGCAGGGTTTCACCATGAATTACAAAATTGGGAAGTTACCATTGATCTACCTTGATTTTAAAGAAAATTGCAGTGGAATAGTTGGCACAAATTGACGAGGGAGCTGATAGAATGACATTCATGTTGAGCCAATTCACATTATTGGCTGGTGTTTTATCTCAACCTCTGTCAATATTTTATTCTTAGGTGTTGTTTTGAGGCTGAGACAATTTTTTGGTCGTTCATTTTTTTAATCGTCCTGGCTCCTTGCCCTAATAAAAATTTATTTTTTGTGAATGAATCTGCTTTCTAGTTTTTGTTGTTTTGTTCTCTCTTTCCCTCATTGTATCTCGCTAACAGAGATGTCATATTTACATTTCTGGTTAAAATTTCCTTTTTTTCTCGCAAACAAAGTTTTCATCTTTTCATTCTAGTGATTTCCATGAACAATAATTTAAAACCAATCAAATACCTCACAAGATTTTGATATCTTACACCAATTTGTAAAATACCCTACACCATCACGACACATGGCAGCTTTTTATAAAGAATCTAATTCTAATTGCATTAGTAACTTAGTAGTTTAAAATTTGGTCTAAACTTTTTTGCAGTATAATAATGATGCTTGAAAGTAGGTATCATTGATATTCTAATTATTACACTCCTAGGACAATAACACAATTAACCAAATATGATTAAGATCCAATTCTTTGCACAATAGAGGGTACATAATAGCATACCAAATCAGCCTTGTAATGAATCTAGTTGTTGCTAGCATGATAAGGCATCACCTTCATAGTAACATTTGAATAGTACACCTAGCTTTCCAAGGACATTTTTCTGCAATATATTTAAACAAGTTAAGGCCAAGCAACAAATTTATGGAGCTCTGGATAAGAAACCCACTGAAAACTTCCATATATACTGTAGCAATAAGTCGAACAAATCTCTTCAAGATGCCAATAATTGTGCCTCTACTTTGTGGGAAAATTTACACATTGGTGACAAGGACAGCTGTATTGAACCATGTTTCACTATTTGCACCAAGGCATAGTGCAAGCCACATCACCCAACATGGAAGAGAACTCATTATATCATTCAAGATGAGCCAGATGAGGCCATAATTGAAGGAACTAGCAAGAGAGCCAGTAACAATAATGCCCCATAGCAGTATCTTGTTGCGTATGAATCTTACCAGAAGACCCAAGTTCTCTCCAATGTCATTGGCTAGTCTGAGGTTGTTCAATAGCGCTTGGTTGTAATTAAAAAAATCTCCTTAATCTTGTATGAATACATGGGAAAGTTGTATGGATTTCCAGAGGCCATCTGAATCCAAACATTAGCTGCAAAGCCCATCCATAGGGCTACCTTGGCTATTGAGTTTACTACAAACATCACTCAGATAATATAAACAGTTCATATAAAGTATATGAATAATAAGGAATTTGCATGTGATATGTATCAAACCTGTGTTTAACAATGTAACCATGGATCCACATGCCTTGTTTCAAAGCTACTAAACTAGTAAATACTGGATCACATTAATAATGGTGGTGGAGTTTTGTTGCATTTTCGCTAATTTCATTTTATTAAAACAAATCCACAAGGGATTCATTGGAATATATTTTATGGGCATATCCAACAATCATTATATTATATTCCATGATACCATATTTCTTGTAAACATTTTTTCAAAGATATTCTATGCAACATCAATACCACCAATCTTGGCAAACATGTCCATGAGAGAATTGACCACAAAAAATATCCCACTTTCAAAATTTGACATCACGAAAACAATGCTTGCTATAATGTTGTAATCAAAATGTAAGATTCATTCTGAAAGACTTATCCAATAATCCTAGAATATTTAAGAAGGTTGACTTGGGTGAAATATGTTGTCTAAGATGCAAGAGAAATCATTGAAGTTACCGCAATCCATTTATTTAACTGAAGTAGCAATTATTCATATGCATCAAATGCTTCGATAATATTCATCTAGTCTTACCATCATATGTGATAAATGGCATTTTCTCAACCTAACCCCCTTATGACCCAATGTCCAAAAACCTGATAGTCACTATATATACACAAACAACCACAAGACCTTTATACTGTTAATTTTATACTGGTGGAGTCTTCGACCATGGTTTGCGTTTGTAATCATAATTATTTAATTTTACCTTGGGCCAAACTTGGTAAACACAAATAGTTATAGCTAGTGCTTCTTATAAAAACCCTTTGAAGATGTCTTATACACATTTGCAGGATTGGATTGCACCTTTTGATTTTTCACATAAATCTCTCAACAATGTTTTTGTTGTGAATTTTTAATTTTTTAGGTCTTAACTTACATTTAGTTATGTTCTATGTTGTTTTCCTTTTTTTTTTTCCCATTTTATTAATGTGTAGAAAAAGTGCATTCACTCCATTTAGTTAGCAATTTTATCCCTCTATAATTGACTAAACTTATAATCATATATAGCACAAACTTGGAAGCTTCTACAAAAGTGTTCTTTTAGAGACTATAATAAAGTTAAGTATTTTCCTCAAGTCCTCTCTTGCATTCATATCGTGAAAATTTCCACAGTGATCTCTCTCTTTGAACAATAACCTTTCAATCTCAAGTTTTAATATATTTGCATCTTTCAGGACTGAATAGTTCTAATATTTCTATCATTAATGATTAACAAATAATGAATTTTGTTAAGTACTTGCAACAAGAATAGTGAAAGTAGGTAGACAACAGGAGGGAAGATTGGAATCAATATGATTTTTTCCTTCAAATTTGGTTAAGAGAACAACTAGATAGTCTAGGCCTGCACTAGAAACAAAATTGGAGGGGACTACAAGGTAAACTTGGGATATCATGCAACTCTTAAACATTAAGGAAGGAGAGTCTTTGAATTTGAAGTTAATTGGGAAGCTTCAATTTCCCTTAGAAACCTAAATCTTCCTATTGCATGTCCTGAAAAACAAAATTCTGACTTGGGACATCTTGTCCATAACCTTTGAATCACCAGTGAAGATCGTCATAAAAAATGTTGGTTTAAGAAAGTGCCATAAAAAAACAGGGTATGTTTGTTCTATGCCTCTATCCACATGAAAATATTTATATCATGGAAACTGAGGTGAATGGTCGTGATGCCCATTCCAAAAGGTCCAAGAAGTCTAGCCAAATTATTTGTCTTTTATATGTTCAGAGGTTGATGAATATGGTTATCATAACATTGATAAGATCGAATCATACAACCAACATCAGTCAAAGTGATCTACAAGATCTTAGCCATATCCATTTTTCTTATGCTGTGTTCTTGCCTAAAGAGAGTGAAAGTTTTCATGTGAAGATCCGGGTATCAAACCCTCTCCAGTAGTAAGATGATACCAAAGTCCTGTATATATCACTAGCATAGATGTCTATACATATGCCTCAAAGATATTTGAACCATGTGAACATAGTGACATAGAAGGCTAAGTAAGAAGGCAATGATATGAAGCTTGATTAGTATCATTGCAAACAGTTGAAAGAAACACTTTTGGTTCAAAAGCAATAAATATGGCAACCTCCAGGTCAAAATCCAATCAAATATTCAAGTATTTCAGTCCAAATTGTCTTCTACAGGTGTTTGTAGCATTTGTCGACTATTTGTCACTCATAGCGCTCCAAACCAGGGATTTTCCAATGAGGTATAGGACAAGTTTAAAGTGAATTCTATTTTGGTCAAGGATGGAGGAGGTGTCAATGCTCAGCTGTCATGAAAGTTTCCAGAGAGTATAGTCATCCTCCATCACATAGAGGAGCTGTCAAAGACCAAACCGAAGGATATGGACTGACTCCATAAAAATAGGATTTAGGTCCTTAGTCATTGTATTTGTTTTGATTTAGAGATATTATAGGTATTTGATCCTTTTCTTTGGGATCTGATAACTATTGTGTAAAGATTATTTAAGCCCACATAGTTAACAAGGCTAGAGGTTCGACTTTGGGGACTTGGGCTATATTTCATGTATTAAAGACATTTGAATACATATTACAGAAGCTTCTTTCACTTTATCTTGTTCACACTTTCATTTTCTATCTTGTCTCTGCTTATGAGTATATGTTTGTGCATTTCATTATGTTTATCTACTAACAGATGACTATCATCTCATCTTTTTATTGATAGACTAAGCTTATGAGTAAAATCAACCTGTTATAATTGGTCATTCACATGTACAACTATGTATATGTGTTTCTACAGATATAATGAGTGTTCTCCATATTTCATACCTTGATTTAACTTTTTGATCAACTAGAGTTGAAGGCCTTCTGTATTACAATGAGTTCATGTGTATTTTGAGTGAATGAGAGCATTATCAGGTCATCCAACTTGATCCATTTTATACATTATTCAAATCATTTTAAGTTACCAAGCTCACTCCTTTTACATTCAGGGAAAGACTCTTGGAGTGATAACAATTCCCTTTGAACCTAAATTAAATAGATAATTATGGGTCACATGGGGACCAAGAGAATGAGAAATAAGCACTATCAATGATTGGTGATTCCTCTTTAATTGTTAAATCTTTGGTAAGTAAATGCACAATCTATCATAAAATAATTGTAAAAAAAATACCCCTCAAAAAAAATATCATGACATAATCAAGATGTTGAATCATTTAGGGTAGTCATTAGAAGGAAATAGGAGATAGATCATAGTCATGAAATTGCTTTCAAGCATTTCCATTATTTTTCAATAAGAGAGAATCTAAACCACTCACAAAAAGGAAAGGAAAGCTATGATGGAAAGAGATGTGGCAGCCAAAGAGGAGGGGTGCCAAGAGATAAGAGGTCACATTAATGTTTTTAAAGGACCTATCAATTTGTAATGGATCATAAAATGTCTCCCCAAGGGACCTCCAAGTCAAAAGAGGTCGCAAAAATGTTTTTAAGGCATACATTTATTCATAATGGATGGTAAAAGATCTCTCTATGGGCATGATTGGTGGTCAAAAAAGAGCATTGAGATCTTGCAAAAGGATCTTCTATCCTCTTAAACTTATTTGCTTCAAAAGTGGAATTCATTAAGAAGAAGTTGGTATCTTTAGAGGAGCCTACAATAGAGCAGTACAGAATTTTTGAGTACCCCCTATAGAACATTGGAATAAAGTATTCAAAGGGATTCAACAATAATGAACAAGTGAATGGGGCCAAAGGCCCCATCCCAGAAGCGAAGGAAATTATGAATCCTCCCTCCTCTTTTAATTTTGAGCATGAAATTCAAAATATTAGGATCCTCATTCCCTTTTCAGAGTTATTCAATAATGGAGACTTCTAAAAATGACTCTCCATCAGGCATGATCCTTCACATCAACAAATACGCCCTCCATGGGCTCATACATCATAGGGATCATATCAATGTCAATCACATCTAATCATCAATATTATTAAACATGTGCATAAAACCCCTTTACCTCAGTCTCATGCTCAAAGACATTATACAAGTTTGCAATACAAGTTTGTAGGAAGTGAAAAGACGTCCTATTGGGCTAATGTCTACTGGAAGAGGGATGTTTCTGGAAAGGATTAAATCCAAGTCATGTAAGTGGGTGAGGTTGATGGGGATTCCTGGGAAAAAGGTGGAGTGATAGCACATATGGATTATCGGTGGGTTCCTCTATGGAGGGTGAGCTTCACCTATTATGGATGCAAATATTTCCAAGCCCATTGATGCCTTTTATCTTCATTCTTTTTCTTCCAAGAATCTAGTCAAGGGACATTGCCCTGGCTTGGTGAGAAATGGTGTAAATGTTAGCCACAAGCATTTCATGAAAATGAGAAGGCTGGATCATGATGAGACCCCCTTTCTCTTAGCTATGCCACCAAGAGCCACTACCCTGGCATGGTGACTAGGTGTCGGTAGTGTCATACCGCTAGATGCTCATGGACCTAGTAGGTTGGCTCATGATGAGACCCCCTATCCTATAACCAGGTCTTGTCTTATTGTTTTTTATCTTCTTATTTCTTTTTTCTTTCAAGAATATAGTCAAGGGACATTGCCCTGGCATGGTGACTAGTGGTGGAAATGTTACACACAGGCACTTTCACGAAAATGAGAAGGTTGAATCGTGATGAGACCCCCTTTCTTTTAGCCATGCAACCAAGAGCCACTACCCTGGCATGGTAACCAACTGCTATTAGTGTCATACCATTACGTACCCATGGACCTAATAGGCTAGCTCATGTTGAGACCCCCTATCCCTCAACTAGGTCTTGTTTTATTATTTTTTACGGGTCCCTCTGTTTCTTGCTGAGAAGAATTTTCTTGCTTTCTTTGGGATCACTAGAAGAAGCATCTCGAGATTTTATTCTTAAGATTTTATTTTCATCTTCTTTTACCCCCCAGGCCTTTTAACCCATTCTTCCCACAAGGTAAGGTACAACCCCTAAATGATTCGCCAACTATATGCCTAGACCAGTGTAATGGGATGGGTGAACATAAAATAAGATGGAAAGTGGTATGTATGACGGGAATGGATGATGGATTTTTAGAAATCCCCCAGTGGCAACTCAAAACCTATGGACACAAGCTTGCTAGGGCATATTTTCATTCCCCCAGACATGGTCAAGTGGACAAGTATAAGATCCAAGCACTCGTTAGAAACAAAAGGAATCAGATGCACATATTCAAATGTTTCGAGGATCAGAGTGACACATACCATGATACCCGGACTCATTACATCATGGAGCAAGAACCATCTCTGATACAGGACTAAGCCGAAGGTGATGGATGTTGTTGTTGCTGCTGACAAAGTCGAGGCGTTGAAAGGGAGAAAATATGGGCCCTTCAAAGCCATGCTCAAGTTGATATGGCTCTTGGTACTCCATGTCTAGGACCTGTGGGCCTCAAGACATAATCTCCTAGTTATCCCTAAAAGTGGGGGATAACATGGCCAACGTTGAAATTTCTTCAAACTGTGCATGTATGCGTCGATATTCGACATGGTTAGACTAGACACATGCATTGATGGTATGGGACTAGGGTTTCAAGACTCAAGGAATATGTCTGATCTCCTGACCACATAATTTTTGAGATCGTCCATGTTTGCAAGAACGTTCATAATGGGGCATCTCATATTTGTCAAATGTCGTTGTTTCCATCTGTAGAATCTTTGTTGGAACTCTCTTGAAATGTCATGGAACTTCCAATTCAACCACCACAAATGTCATGCACCGACCCCGCATAGTGAGCACTAGTGAATGGGGCCACCATTGAAATTTCTTCAATATGCCCCTATATGCATCGAAATTTGACATGGTTAGACTAGACGCATGCCTTGATGGTATGGGAGGTTTCAAGACTCAGGGATGTTTGATGTCCCAACCACATAATCTTTGAGATCGTCCATGTTTTCAACAACGTTCGTAATGGGGCGTCTCATATTTGTCAAATGTCGTTGTTTCCATCCGTAGAATATTTGTTGGAACTCTCTTGAAATGTCATGGAACTTCCAATTCAACCACCACAAATATTATGCACCGACTTCGCATAGTGAGCACTAGTGAATGGGGCCAACATTGAAATTTCTTCAATATGTGCCTGTATGCATCGAAATTTGACATGGCTAGACTAGACACATGCCTTGATGGTATGGGAGGGTTTCAAGACTCAAGGATGTATGATGTCCCAACCACATAATATTTGAGATCGTCCATGTTTGCAACAACGTTCATAATGGGCGTCTCATTGTCAAATGTCACTGTTTCCATCTATAGAATCTTTGTTGGAACTCTCTTGAAATGTCATGGAACTTCCAATTCAACCACCAAAAATGTCATGCACCAACCCCGCATAGTGAGTAGTGAATGAGGCCAATGTTGAAATTTCTTCAATATGTGCCTATATGCATCGAAATTTGACATGGTTACACTAGACACATGCCTTGACAGTATGGGAGGGTTTGAAGACTTAATGATGTATGATGTCATACGAAAACATTTTGAAAAAATTTCAACGTTGGCCCCATTCACAAGTCATCGTTGCCCATCATGTACTCTATCCCTAGTAAAATGTCTTCTAATAGTTGTTTCCTTTAAAATTCGACCAATCAGAAAATTAAAACAAAATGAGAAGAGCCTTAGTACAATGTCTTTTAATAGTTGTACTCTAGCCAAGAAGACATGCAAACCCTTTTTGAAGTGTCGTTATTATAGAAAACTTGTCGCAACATCTGTAAAATGAAACATATTTATAGATTTTATAATGTCGCAATTCTGACGATCATTGACCAAATAAAAGTCGACTTGGTGAAAATACTAGGTGACCGTTGGAGGGGAAAACCTTGTTTCCCCAACGTCGCAATTGCGACAACTATCTTCACAAATGTCGCAAGAGAGAAGAATATGTCACAAATGTGGCAAGAGAGAAGAATATGTGGAAAACGTGGAAAGAGAGATGACAACATGGCAAGAGAGATGAAAATGTGGCAAGAGAGATGTCAACGTGGTAGTAGCGATGTTATCAGGCAGTATGGAAAAAAAAATTAAAATTTCCTCTATTATTCGACAGTATGGCCAGATTTCTCCATAACACCGCAAATAGAACGTCATAATTTTTACAATATGTACTAGTGATATGTAACGACCCCAAACGTTACGACTCCAAGTGAAGCGAAAAGTGCAAGAATTTTTTTATTTTTTAGGAAAGAAAAAAAAAGATGAAAACAACTCTACACACTAGCACATCGAGCAACTGGGCGAAACATGCATAAATCAAAGAAAGAAGCGACTTCTTGCCCAACACACAACACGACGATGCCTACAAGATAAGGACAACATCCGCAATCCTAATGCAACGGTCTCGACGATCACTAACTAGAACCTCTATGGCACTCAACCCAATGCACAAAGGCATTGCAACCCAAGTGCCAACATCAAGATTACAACGAAACACTACACCTACCATGAGAAACATGGACTCCGAAGAGGACATCATTCACATATATCAGTTAAAGCACACAATGATCATTTCCCTCCTCAGGGCGTGCAATGATCCCCACGTTAGACACCCTATGCGACAATCCCCCTTTTAAAATAATAAGGGTCATAGCTGACCTAAATATTTTTGTTGCGTTAAACACATCACACTTGTTGGGAAACATCATCAATGCATCATTCACAAGTATAAACAACAATAATAATGCATAATAATTACATCTCAGCAGAAGTCCATGAGCCATGGAATCTAACTATTAACCAGGTGTAAAGGTGATCATCCGTCAAGTTAAGTTCGTTCCACAAGAAGACAAAATTACTTCACAAGATTTAATAAAAGACAATCTACTTGTGCGCAAGAAGATTAACCATTTACTAGTCATAAATCAAGTTACTGTACGACGCCAGTAAGCTACACTCATTCATTCATCTATCATCAACATGTATTGGTGCAATAGAACCGATAAACAACAATCATTCTATTCTCCCAGGCGCAAACAATATGATGGGTCAACGAGTCACCAACGCACTAAATTCATCGTGATCGAGAATAAATACCGAAAACATCTATCAACGACAAAAATCAAGCACAACAATCCACTTATTAACCTTCAAGGCGCGACAATTTCTTCTTAACTACTAGAACCTTTAAGGGTATTCGATTTTCATGCAGTGCATCTTTTTCAACGAGTAAAAATGTTCACTTGATCCAAAAATAAGAATCCATTCCACACACCTTAGACATAATTAATTCTAAAATATAATAACATTCTAAATTACAAAGATTCTAAATTAAAATTCTGGAAAAATCAAAATTCTAAAACAATGTCGGACAGAAGCAATCAAACTGGGTAACATTCCACCGTATTAAAATTTCTAAATGTAGCTGTGTTGAACAAAACAAACTGCAATAAGGAATCCCAGCGCCAAGTCTAGCTGTATGCACTCATCAACTCTAAGAGAGCGAAGCCCAATGCCAAATGTCAGTGCCTTCAAGGGTTGTGGGATAGGCATAAGGCGAGACTCGAAATCTGCACCAGGTCTTACTCCCCGAGCTCGAGGGATGAAGGAAATTCGTTGGGACCCCACCTCATATGGGAAGAGCACAGAGATAAACAAACACGCCAGGAGGATTGTGGAAAGAACGCAGAGGTAGTTTACAAAAGGCAAGGCAGTCTTTTTGGTGAAGGACGCACAGATAGTTTGAAAGAATCACAACGAAGGAATGTTGTGAAGGACGCAAAGGCGTGAGGATAACAATGCCGAGAACAAGTGTAAAACACAGTTTTCTACCATCACACAAAGTTAAAGCGGTTAACCCAACACCGATATAAATATGCCATTTTCTCAGGAAAATGAAACATCTTTTTTTTATTAACGAAAACAAATTCGCTATGTAAAAACAAAATATTCAAGGAGGGAGATAACAGTGATATCGCTGTCTTGAATATGATATAAATTTTCTGTTACACACTATATAAATTCTCCATCAGAAAATTGTTGACCACGATATATAAAAACTCTCTGTTCTCATAACTCCATCACACATTTGTATAAAACACTTTCAAGTACACATGACAACGTTGTCTTCTACACAACACAAGTAATTTAAATTATGAACATGAAATTTGCTGGTTACAAAATCTACCTTCACTCATCATATATATATTAATTCTTTGTCAACCATTAAAGATAAAAATCATTATGAATGGAATCACAGTAATCATATCTCTGTCTCATATTAGATATAAAATCACTGTTAATATATTTACATTTTCTATACCAGGAAAACGTAGAGTAATCAACTATTTTGCTATCCCAACGCAGTACATAAAATCATTGTCTCAATGTTAAAACACAGGTATGTCATCACTGAAGGGATTGAATGGTAATTCGTGGTTCAAAAATGCAGGTATGAAGTCAATCTCATACAAAGGCAGGACTGATTCAATCAAGTGTAGAAATTGATAAAGGCAGAGGTTATCATTAATAAAGCGTTGTCAAGGTAAATCACATAGGAAATTCGCAGGCCAGAGGTATAAAAATGCAGAGTAATTTCTCCTTCAAGTAATAAATGGCAGACTAGAGCTAAAAAGAGAAAAAAAAACCACAGTAAATTCACCAGGATATGTATCAAACACAGACTTAATTTGCCTGGAAATGTAGGGAAAACGCAGAGAGATCAACATAGAGGGTCATAAGCGAATCTCGATGGGAAGAGAATAACCATGGAAGAGGTAATCAATCACAACAATACACAAGATAATCACTTGACCATGAACAACCAACAGAGGTAGATGGCTGGGCGAACACATCCTTCGCTCATCATCCACGCACAGAAAACAAGGCATTAGAATCTATAGGTCGTTGTGCACCGAAGTGACGGTCATCGATTTGACTATTGGACGAATTCTCAGGCATGGACTAATGAAGTAGGGAAGAGGATGAAAAACAGACTCTTCACAACAATCAACAAAACCAAAGGACAGTCGAAACAAGTAGGAACTGAAATCCAAGGGAAACACGTCAAGTAGCAAGCTTAAGGCTATGGGGAATTTAAGCGCTCGGTTGAAATGATAAGACAACATTTTCTTTACCCAATTAAAAATGTAGAATTGAAAGTGTAAAGTATAATAATAATCTACCATGCATAATCAAGTAAGTGTACCGTAGCCCAAGTCATCTTCTCTGAGTCATTGTCCCACGCGCTCCATGCAACTCCCGCTTATCGACTGATGAGACTTCAGTGGTACCTCCCAGCCAACACTAGGGGTACTCTTCTTCCCCTTTAGCCCCCCGAGCCACAAAGGGGCCACTCACACTAAACCAGAGAATAACTAGCTCCCAGCTCGTTTTGCAAGGCCGAGCTACCACTCCTCACCGAGCTAGGTATCCCAACTCCCTCAAGCTAAGTCAGTCAAGTCCAAAATTCTGTCAGTCAAGTCCAAAATTCTACAGCGTAATGTTACACATAACAAAAGAGATCCATCATCCTCCTCCTCCCTCCTTTATATAGAGTTTCTAGGTCATTTAATTTCCCAAAATCCCATTTAATTTAATGTTCAATAATTTAATTCATAAAAATCCTCCCCGTACATGTGTCACCCATCCCCTTCATTACACCAAAAATTAATTTCATTAATTAATTAATTACTCCTATTTCCCTCACCCACCTAAACGCATTCCTAGAATAGCTCCTAGGTGTCCCCATATTCCCTTACACCAATTAATGAAATCCCCCTTACTAATTTACTAGTTGAGTTTAATTTAGAAAGTTCTTAAATGCTAGATACCTTACTAAGTTAGTCTTTCTTCTTTTGCTTATGTTTCCCTTTCTTTTTATGTTCCCCACTTTTTCCAAGTTTCCTAATTCTTTTAAATTTCCCTCTTTCCCTTTTCAGTTAAAACTCAAATTGGCAAGTGTAGAAAATTACCTTTTTCCCCTTTTTCTTTTTAATTAAATAAATTTTAATTAGAATGTGTAACAAAACAATCATTTCCTTTTTAAAAATTTAAATCCTTCAATAATTTGATTTTAATAATTTAATCAAGTTTTTTACCCCCTTTTCATCATATGTTTAATGATTATTATTATTATTTTTTACCACAAATATTAATTTAGACCTAGATTTTTTAATTTCAAGGCTGGGTGACATTTTATTAGGGAAATTGTTTTTAAATATTTCTTATCACGTTATTATTTCTAAGGCCATCTAGGTTTATTCTCTTATTAGTTAACAACACAACGTTCCCTTCAGGACACACTAGGTGCTCCAAGGGTGCCACTCGCCTCATTATGTTTTCCCTTGCACAACGTTCCCTTCAGGATGCACCACGTGCTCCAAGGGTGCCACTCACCTCATTCTGTTTCCCTTTCACGATGTGCCTTCCAGGATGCACTACGTTCTCCAAGGGTGCCACTCGCCTCTTGAATGACTTGGTAGACATAAAAAACTCCTGGAGTCAATACTCCGTGAGGTGATCTTGTGGGAAACTAAGGGACTATAAGGAAAGGCCCCTAACTTATTGCACGCCCCTTAGAATCATCGTGAGTGACTGTCACAGTCTTCCCTCACAACATCATGGGTCTTCTTGAACTAGGTAGTTGTTAATCTATAGTTAGAGCCATGACAAGACTGCTAGTAGGTTGTGGTAGGTCTGGTGTCCACACCTCTCCCTAAACATCTCTGGTTATTGTAGGGACCATGATTTCATTAAACTACCAGAAAAATAAAATAGAACAGTAAATTTGAAATATACTAAATTTTTATTTAATCTAGCATATTCGCTCCCATTTTTTCTCAATAAATAAATTAACAATTTACATAACCATTTGCATAACAAGCTAAATTTACATAACAATTTGCATAACCAGTTAAATTTACATAACAATTTGCATAACAGGTGAAATACCTC
>JZKD02S1031180.1:737692-764137 GCA_000966675.3 Picea glauca | reverse complement strand
TAATTAATTAATAACTTATAATCAATTAAGGTTATATAATAATTAATTATAATTTAGCTAAGGTTTAGGATTATTTATGAAATTATTCATAGTAATAAGAAAAGGGTCATTACAGTTATCGTGCATGATCCCTCTACTCCACATGTGAGTTTGGTCGACAAGCTATCGTTAGCCTACATCATTAACGAATCATGTCAGAAATAATATCCATAATCATATCATCTAATCATATGCACAAATTCCATATATATACAAAAATCAAACCCCAATAGTCCAATCCCTGACTCGATCTAGATTCCAAGGGTTTCATTGATGCCTCAGCATCCTCGAGGTCCAAATCCTGCACACTCAGGAGAACCGAGTCAATAACACATGTCTAAGTCAATATAGAAAAATAACATATAATCACATCCATAGTGCCTCATAATAATAATCAATGGTCAAAGGTAGAATAATCCGGATCTCTTGCAAGAAAGTGTCCTCAAAGAATAAGTTTGCTCAGTGCGCGCAAGAGCGGGATGTTACAGATATTTAACGTGGTTCACCAAAACGTTGGGCTACGTCCACCAAGCAGAGGTATCGATTGTCTTATTATTCAGATTAAAGACGATGACAATGAATTCTTCCATGGATAGGATTTTAGATCCTATAATCCAGCGTTGGTTGTAACCAATACGACCAAGTTAGAATATGGATGAGATTGCATTTAATAATCATTTTTCCTGTGTAATGTATATAAATTTATGTAAGCCCGTAGAGGCAGACATGATGAGTGTGAGTGAGCTTGTTGTAATATTCTTAATCTTAATAAGAAGACAGCTGATACCTCTACTTGGTGGGTGTAGCCCAACGTTTGTGTAAACCATGTTAAATATATGTGTTCTAATTCTGTGCTTGAATTATGATATTTGTGTTTCCGCATTTGCAAATTGCAACAAGTGGTATCAGAGCGTTTCTGGTTGGATATTCGTGAGACCAGTAAATATAAAGTTTTTTGAATCAGTGGTGATATAACACAAGCTAAGAGGGCACATCAATCTCCAAATTTCCATAGGTCTCTCCTCTCAAAGGTCACAGCGGCCACTACTACACACTTCACGTGTGAGTAAATTTCCAAATTTCTGCAGGCCTTCCATAACGAGAGGTGCGACGACTCCACGGGTATTTTTCCTCATTTTCACAGGCTAGCCATACGGGAGGTCCAGTGTCTCCCAAATTTCTGCAGGCCAACCATGACGGGAGGTGTGGCGGCTCCTTAAACATATTCGCGTATATTTTTTTTTGGAGTGAAAAAATTGAGTATGGTATTTTTTGAAAAAAGTTTATGTAAGTTTGAATTTTTAAAAAGGTTCAAGGACTTTGACGTGAGGTTAATGTTTAAAACATTCAAAAAGGGTGGAGGAATAAGGCGGGGTGAATTTTAGTAAAATATTTTCTATTAAAAAGTGAATCTTAATTTCTTTTTTTTAATAAAAGGTGAGGAAAAGGTGGGGTAGTAAGAGGTTTTTTTATTAAACTTTTTTATTAAACATTGAAAATTTTAAGCCATTATTTCTCTACATTATTTTCAAAGGGCCTTGGTTATTACAAGCAGTGGTGTTTGTTCTTTATGTTTCCTATAATGGAAAAGACACAGAGTGCTAAGTTCAAAATTGAGAAATTCAATGGCAAGAAGAATTTCAAGATCTGGAAGGTTAAAATGCACTATATGCTCGTGCAACAAGGCGTGGTCAAGGTACTTTTGGGAAAAGAAAAACAACCTACATCCATAACAGACGAAGACTAGGATGATATGGATGCGAGAGCACTGAGTGTCATACACCTGTGTTTGGTCGATGATGTATTGTTCACCATTGTTACAGAGAAGACAACAGTTGGTTTGTGGTCAAATCTGGAAAGCCTGTACATGATGAAATCCTTGACGAATGAGATCTTCTTGAAAGGAGAATTGTACAGTTTGCGCATAAAGGAAAGTAGGAAGATAGTTGATCATTTGAATACCTTTAATACTCTCTTAGCTCAGTTGACTAGCATGGGAGTGAAATTTGAATCTGAAGATAAGGTGATTACATTATTATGTTCTTTGCCCGCATCATGGGATCATTTTGTTACCTCGATTAGTTCCAGTTCAACATAAAAGTATTGAGATTAATGAAATTATTGGAGCTTTACTGTCAGAGGAAACAAGGAATAAATCCAATCTAGAAACCTCTACATCTGAGGTGATGGTGATCAGAGGAAGACCTAAAGAAAGAGGACACAGTCAGAGGGATTTATCTCGGTCAAAGTCGAAGGGAAGAAAGAGCAATCTTAAGTGCTAGTTTTGTGGCAAATCTGGACACCTGAAGAAGGATTGTTGGAAGTGACAACAAGCCTCCAAAGAAGACCCTCCAAAAGATACGAAGGAAGAAAATGCAACCGAAACAGGTTCAACAACAAGTTCAGGTATGACTGATGAAGTTTTATCAATTATTATTGGTTGACGTTATGATCAACAATGGTTATTAGATTCTGGTGTTTCAAACCACATGTGTCTTAATATACACTAGTTTATTACTTATCAGTCTACAGATGGTGGAATAGTTTACATGGGAAATGATATCTCGTGTAAAGTTGTGGGAATTGGTAGCATTCGAATTAAGATGTTTGTTGGAACTATTAAAATATTATCTAATGTAAGACATGTACCTGATCTTAGGAAGAACCTAATCTCTTTGGGAGTCTTAGACATAGGAGGTTACAAGAGAATTGTTCAAGGTGGAGTTATGAAAGTCTATAAAGGAATTCTACTGGTTATGAAAGAAAACAAGGTTGGTAACCTGTTTGTGTTAGAAGGAAGAACTGAGTCAGATCATGCGACAACAGTATCTGAGAAATACAGTGATTTTGTTCGATTTTGGCATCAACGGTTGGGCCACACAAGCAAACAAGGATTGAAGGTATTATCTGATCGCAAGTTACTTCCTAGTCTAAAGTCTTTAAATTTAGATTTCTGCAAGCACTGTATTTATGGAAAACATAATAGGCAAAGATTTAAAACCGGAAGACACACCAGTGAAAGAATTCTTGATTATATCCATTCTAATTTTTGGGGACCATCCCCTACTATTTCATATGGAGGATCATCATATTTTTTAAATTTTATAGATGATTTCTCTAGGAAGGTGTGGATCTATATGCTAAAGAGTAAGGCTGATGTATTTACAGTTTTCAAGCAGTTTAGAGCTTTAGTGGAAAAGAGCATTGGTAGGCCCATTAAATTTTTAAGAACTGATAATGGTGGTGAATTTACGTCAATGGAGTTTGAGAATTATTGCAAGGAATTTTGGATAAATAGGCATAAAACCACTACCTATACTCCTCAACAAAATGGAGTTGTTGAACACATGAACATGACTCTTCTAGAGAGATCAAGGAGTATGCTGAGTAACGCCAACTTGCAACAGGAACTATGGGCAAAAGTTGTATCTACAACTTGTTATATGGTGAATTGATCACCATCACCATCAATAGAATGCAAAATTTCAGAAGAGGTATGGATAGGTCACCCTTGTAATTATTCTAATCTTAAAGTTTTTGGTTGTGATGCCTATGCTCTAATTCCGAAACATCAACATTCTAAATTAGATCCAAAATAAACAAGATTATCTTTGTTGGATATGGTGATGGTATTAAGGGGTACAAGTTGTGGGATCCTATTGCCCAGAAGATCACCATTAAAAAAGATGTAATATTTGATGAATCATCTCTCATCAAATCAAATGTAGATGTTCAAATGAAACATGAAGAAGGACCAAAGTATCAACAAATTCAATTTGAAACCAATGAAGGTGAACATGAACAAGTTTTTAAAAATGTTCATGAAGAGTCTCCTGTAGCAGAGGAAGACATGGTTTATGATGACAATCAA
The DNA here is from genome assembly GCA_000966675.3 of Picea glauca. NCBI lineage: Eukaryota > Viridiplantae > Streptophyta > Pinopsida > Pinales > Pinaceae > Picea > Picea glauca. The sequence goes on along the minus strand of JZKD02S1031180.1, from coordinate 760,227 downwards.
CATATCGTGGATGAGCCACAAACTTCCCTAAGGAGGTCTACACGGGTCATAAATACTCCAAGAAGATATGATGATTTTATTTCATCGGTTTTTTTAAGTAACAATGATGATGAACCTTCGTGCTATCAAGAAGATGTGAATGGTTATAACAATGATAGGTGGAAAGAAGCAATGAAGTATGAAATGAAGGCATTATAGAGGAACGCCACATGGGGCCTGGTAGAACTTCCAAAAGACATAAAAAATGTAGGTTGCAAGTGGGTCTACAAGATGAAAAAGGGTTTTGATGATAAGGTGGAAAGGTACAAAGAATGGATGGTTGCGAAAGGATATTCTCAGAAAGAAGGTATTGAATTTCATGAGATTTTTTCACCAGTTGCTAAGTCTGTTTCAATTCGAATTGTGTTAGCATTAGTTGCATCACTTGATTTAGAGTTGGAGCAACTAGATGTTAAGAATTATTTCTTACACGGATATTTGGATGAGGAAATTTACATGGAACAACTTGAAGGGTTCGTTTAGAATGGAAGCAATAAATTTGTTTGCAGGCTCAAGAAATCATTGTATGGTCTGAGGCAGTCGCCCAGACAATGGTACAAGAAATTTGACTCTTTCATGGTGAGCCATAATTATACAAGGAGTGAGTATGATCATTGTGTCTACTTTAAGAAATTGAATAATGGCATATTCATTATCTTAGTATTGTATGTTGATGATATGCTTTTAGCAAGAAAAATCATAACTGAGATCAACAGGTTAAAGGCTCAGATGGCTAGGACGTTCGATATAAAAGATCTAGGAGAAGCAAGGCATATTTTGGGCATGGAGATATTCAAAGACAGGAGGAATGGTAAGCTTTGGTTGTCACAACATAAGTATGTTTAGAAGATAATTTTGAGGTTTGGTATGAACGATGTGAAACCAACTTCAGTCTCTTTGGCTTCCCATTTTAATCTTTCTTCAAGTTTATGCCTTAGTACCAACAAAGAAAAGGAATATATGTCTCGAATACCATATGATAATGTAGTAGGAAGTCTAATGTATGCGATGGTTAGTATAAGGCCAAACATTTCACATGCAGTTGGGGTTGTCAACAAGTATATGGAAAATCTAGGTAAAGAGCAGTGGGAAACAGTGAAATGGGTGCTTCGGTATTTGAGATGCACAAGTGATTACTGTATCACCTATAATAGTGGTCGTGAGTTAGTCTATGGATATGTTGATTCTAATTTTCCAGGTGATTTGGACAAGAGAAGGTCGACTTCAGGGTATGTATTTACTCTTACAGGTGGAGCTATTAGTTGGATGTCAAAGCTATAGAACATTGTTTTTTTATACACCACAGAAGCAAAATATGTAGCTGCTTCACATGCTTGCAAAGAGGCAGTTTGGTTGAAAGGTTTGTTTGGTGAGTTTGAAAGGATGCATGTAATGAACCTCAAATTTACCATAATTTTTTTTTTCCTTTTTCTATGACATAAATCAATTTTTGTTTAAGTTTAGAGTTTAAGAGAAGGAATGATTTGTCTCTGTCCATAGGAATATTATTACACTAGTCTAATCTATTCGAACAAAAAAGTTTCTATGGGTAATTTCCTTCCATGATTCTATTCTTCCCTAAATTCTCAAACTACACCAACATACTCAAATGTATAAAGGTGATGTATAAACTTAGGTCGAAAAAACCCTTGATGTTCAGAGGGATAGAGCTCAGAAGGGATAGCACATTTGAAGTACTTAAAGGGAGGCGAGGATCAAAGATCATCTCGCAAAGTCAAGATTCGATGGTAGAATGCCAAATCATTTTGGCCAGATATCCTTAGAAGAATGGATGGTGAAATTTCCTCAAGAAAGGTACCGAAATACCGTGGACCATTGAATCTCATAGATCTGTGAGGAAGTTAAGACTGATCGTCCTTTAGTTTTCAGAAGCTCAAGAGGAATAGCTTCCGTTGGATGAGAAGCAACATGAGCCGTTGATCTCGTGCCTTGAAATTCACTGATTTGGAGTTCGAGTTTTGGAGCAACAAGGAGGTTTGTAGATGCTACATTATGAACTCCCGGTTCGAGAAAATCCCGAAAGAATCGGGTCCGTTGATCTCTCGAGGGAAAAGTTTATGGCATTTTGTCTTCGGGGAAAATGGAGGGGAAAAACTCAGATTTTAGGGATTAGAAGGAGGAAAGGTTGGAGTTACATCACAACATTACAAACCCTGAAATCGCGACGCACTCTGAGGAGATAGCCCAGGTCACAAGGCGTGGTTACATGGGCGGAGGCTACAGGGAGAGCCAAACCCATGAAGCCCGTTTTGGCATTTCGAGACCCAAGAAATCGAAAGGCTTAGAAAGTTGCAACTAGAGTCGCGAAGTCCTGAATCGCGAAACTCTGAAATATTGGGCCCACGGTTATTTATTGAATACTATGACGACAGGTTTCTACGTGGGTCTTTCTAATTCATCTATTGAAATGGTCTGTATGCAGTACTAACTGCACTGGTATCCATATACCTTCTGTACAAATATATATACATATATATATTTAAATCTATAAGTACTATGTGTACAGGCCTCTTCCGAATTCAATTATTCAAAGGTAAGTCTATTAGAACTTCAATTACAGAAGTAAACTAGTGCCTACAAATAGTTTGGTATCTTTCAAGCTCATCTTTACATAGACAATCCTACCTCGAAATATGATTTCAAAGTTAAAATATGCTCCTGTAGGTGGATTTGTTCTTTAATTTCATATGTAGATAATTTTGGTCTAGCGTTTGGATTCAGGAGGAACCATTCCCCGGATTTAGTCTTTGATTATGACTCCTTACAACGCATTGATGTCATCCATGGAAATTATTTCATCTTAGCACAATTAGAGGTATAAAATCAGATGCACGAATCATTCAAGCAAAAACCGAGCATAATTTTAGAAAAAAAGGGTTAAACACAAAGTTGACATTTCGGCATTCGGGACTCACTATTACAGAATCACGAAGTTCCTTTGTTTTACTAAACCCCGAAATCCGACACTTGAAATGTAGGGCCCACTATCCCTTCGCATTTCGTAATTCGACATTTTGCATATCATCCTGTTTCAGGTGTTCGTAAACCCCGACGTCCCGAACCCTGAAATCCGAAATGCGGGGCCCACAGTCCCTTCACATTTCGCAATTTGGCTTTTCATGTTTTAATTTAATGAATGTCAGGTTTTCGTAACCTCGACATCTTGAACCCTGAAACCCCGATCATTAATGTACTTGGCACATGAAAACCTTTTATTTTTGAGTTCAGTGTTTGTAAATGACGAAAACCCAATTGACCTCTATTTTTCACAGCATTTAGTTGCCCAATTTAAAAGGGTCATTCAGATTTTGTTATATCCTAAAATATCAAATACTAGGGTTATTGCCTTGAAGACAGGCCCTATTTTCAACGCTAGAAAAAAAAATTGGATCGACATACTCTAGATCTATAATACTAAATCATTTTATCTTGTTTCGACATTCCCTAGAATCATTACCCAAATGGTTCAATTCTGCCATAGCGATTATTTAGATTGGAGATAAAGATCCAAGTAAAGTTTCGATTCTATATTTTGCTTCCAGAATAATACATGCATATAAATACATGAGTCGATAAGTATAAACCTACTCAATCCACATATGTATGATATTATGATTACAAATTAATAACCCTTGCCTATAGACGAATTTATACTATCATTTCCCTTGCACACGAATAAGTCTATCTCGGGGTTTTAATTCAGGAGGGGTGATCCCTGAATTTAATTGCTTGATTATAAGACTTCATATAATGAACAAATATCGTCTATGGAGGCCATTGCAAGTTAGTACAGTTAGATACATTACAACAAATAGATATGATCATTCACACAAAGAAGGAAAAGTCTACATATCTGGAACAGTTTTGCGGAAAGATAAAGGGGACAACCATGTTCCTCCCAACCGTAGAACAAGGAATCCAAAACCGCTTCCCGATTCACCCCCTAGCCTGACCATGAATCCATGAGGTAAAACTTGGAAACTCCTCCTCAACACTGTCCTTCAATTCCAACAGTTATCCTCTTGCCTCACACTTATTCAACAGTGCTCATAACAACAAGGAAAATCCATCTCAATGGGCTCCTCTTGCCTCAAACTCAATCCGTAGTTTTCATAACAACAAGGAGAGCTCAAAATCTTTCCCAGCATACTTGGCAGCGCCTGCCTCCTCGCATATGCTATATATCAATTTTTCCCAGGTCTTTTTTCCCTCCCTTGGGGGGATTTTCGTAGCTTTCTAAACCCCTGAATTTTAGGGGCTACCAATGGCCAAATATCTTATTTTCCACTTGTAATAATCATCCCAGAGGTAGTTCCAACTTGTTCCCCACTCATGGAGTCATGGTCAGTTGATTTTAACATGGTTGTTCCATTTGTCCTCCTGCAATTAGTATAAATTATTCTTTTTTATACAAGTGTCATAGTCAAATAGTTAGTTGAGTACCAATCAGAACTCTGGACAACAATCATAATAATTAATTAAAAATATCAAATTCGAAATTTGGAATTGCCATAAATGGAAAAAAATTTCCAAATTCAAATTTACTAAAAACAGAATTAAATTTCCAGCAAATTTAACTTTCAAAAATATTTTATTTTTGGGGATATCACATCCTTTCCCCCATCAGTAAAACACTGTCCTCAATGTTCATTCCTTTCCTGGAATAGGATTGGATGAGATTTCTGCAAATCTCCCTCCAACTCCCAAGTGGCCTCCTCAGGACTAAAGTGCTTCCATTGCACCTTTACCTGAGCAACGACTCTATTCCGAAGTGCTATTTCTCTCTGGTCCAGAATGCGTAGGGGTTCCACCTGGAAATTGCCTTCGGGTTCCACCTGCACCAAGTTCTAATCAATCCTATGAGTAGGGTCATGAATATATTTTTTTAACAAAGAAACATGAAATACATTATGAATTCTTAGATTAGCTAGAAGTGCAAGTTGATATGCTACGGGTCCAATTCAAGCTAGTATCTCGAAGGGCCCACAAAACCTGGGTGCCATCCTGGCATAGTTCCCTAGCTTCAACGAGCTTTTTAGGGCTTTGACCTTCAAATAAACATGGTCTCCTACATGAAATTCCAAGTGTCTTCTTTTCTGATCTGCATAGCTCTTTTGTCTGTCCTGTGCTTCTTTTAAGTTCTGTTGTGCCTTCCTTACCATGTTCTCCATTTATTGGATCATCTTTGTTCCAACCATGAGTTAGTCAGCCGGGTTGTCCCAGCTAATTGGAGTTGTACACTTTCCACCATACAGTATTTCGAAAGGGCTCAACTTAGCCGAAGTTTGGTACCCATTGTTATATGCAAATTCTACTAGGTGTAGGTAGTCTTCCCACTTATTTAGTTTTGTTCTTACGTACATGCGAAGCATATCCTCTATGATTTGGTTTTTCCTTTCGGTCTATCCATCCATTTGGGGATGATAACTCGTACTGAAATTCAAATTAGTATTTAGCCCTGCAAACAATTCCTTCCAAAAAGCGGATGTGAATTTTACGTCTCTATCTGAAATCACCATTTTAGGAATACGATGCATTCTAAAAATTTATTTCATGAATATTTCAACAATGTTTATAGATTTAAAAGTAGACTTTACAGGAATAAAGTGTGTAGAATTACTGAGTTTATCGATTACAACCATGACATAATCATTATGTTTCTGAGTTTTAGGCAAACCTGTTATAAAGCCAAGTGATATTGTCTCCCATTTCCATTCTGGTACTGGTAGTGGCTGTACTAGGCTGGCTAGATGCTGGTGTTCGACCTTAACTTGCTGACAATATTGGAACCTAGACAAGTACTCTGTTGTTTCACCCTTCATATTAGGCCAGTAAAATATCTTTCTGAGTGCTGTTATTTTTTTCTGGTAACCTTGGTGGCCAGAATACGATTTCTTATGCACTTCGTCTAAAACAATTAATTTTAACTCTACTGAATCTGGTATGTACAGTCTATTTTTAAATCTTAATAGTCCCTTCTTGTCGATATTTATATCCGGTTTATCTGAGTTTGCGATACTATTTTGAAATTCTAGCATCATCTTAGTGTAATTTCCGTTGTTAATACCTGTCGTCCTTATTCTTTGTTCCAGATCACTTTCTTCCCTGCTGATATTTATCTCAAATAATACATGGACTCTTCTGCTTAAAGCGTCTACTACTTTATTTTCCTTGCCCTTGATATGTCTGATATCGAAGTCAAATTTGCTCAAGAAGGCTAGCCACCTTGCTTGTCTTGCATTAAGGTCCAGTTGGTTAAACATATATTTCACCCTGCTATTATCCGTCAATAGTAGAAATTTTCTGCCCATTATATAGTGTTGCCACATTTTTAAGGCATGTATTACTACTGCCAATTCTAAGTCATGAGTGACATAATTTCGCTCATGTTCTTTTAATTTTCAGGACTCATAACAAATCACGTGCCCTTATGAAGTTAGGACATCACCGAGTCCCTCTTTACTTGCATAAACACATACTGTGAAGTCTTTATCTGGGTCTACTACCTTCAAAATGGGCACCGATGTCAATAATTCTTTCAACTTGTTAAAAATGTCTTGACACTTTTGCGACCAGTTAAATTTGGTCCCTTTCTTTTGTAATGACATGATAGGGTAGGCTATCTTAGAAAACCCTTCTATAAACCTGCGATAATATCCGGTGATTCCCATGAATGACCAGATATCTGCCACATCCTTAGGTACTGGCCATTCCATAATGGATTTTATCTTTTTTAAGTCTACGACAATACCTTATGAGGAAATGACATGACCCAAATATTGTATTTCTTTTTGATAAAAGTCACATTTGTCGAATTTTGCATATAGTTTGTGTTTCCTTAATGTTTGCAGAACTATTCTTAAGTGTTCATCATGTTCCTCCTCCTTTTTAGAATAGACCAGAATATCATCGATAAATACTACTACGAACTTGTCTAAGTACTCACTGAAAATGTTGTTCATCAAGCACATAAACGTGGCCGGTGTGTTAGTGAGTCCGAAAGGTATGACTAAAAACTTGTAGTGTTTGTATCTTGTTCGAAAAGTTGTTTTGTTTATGTCCTGGTCCTTTATCCTAACTTGATGATAACCAGATCGTAAATCCAGTTTTTAAAAGATCTTGGCCCCACCAACTTGATCAAACATATCATTTATCCTTGGTAAGGGGTATTTGTTCTTAATAGTCATTTTGTTCAGTTGTCTATAATCAATACATAGTCTTAGAGTACCGTCTTTCTTTTTCACAAAGAGGAATGGTGCTCCCCATGGTGAGACACTTGGTCTGATGTATTCTTTGTCCAACAATTCCTATAATTGTATTTTTAATTCTGTTAGTTCTGGTAGACTCATTCGGTAGGGTGATTTTGAGATAGGGGTTGATCCGGGTAGTAAGTCTATGGAGAAATCTATTTCCCTTCTAGGAAGTAATTTTGGTATCTCATCTACAAACATGTCTCTGAATTCACGTAGGACAACAAAATCTTCTAACTCGGGCTTATCTTCTTTTTCTAATAGATTCGTCACTTGGATGGCATAAACTTGACATCCCTTTCTAATACATTTCTTGAGTTACATCACTGAAACTTGTCTGAATGATATAGGTTTTGGTATGCCTTGGGCTATTCTAACAGTGCCAAAATTATCTTTATAGCTAAGTATCTTTGTATAACAGTCTAGTACTACTTTGTGTTGTTCCAACCAATCCATCCCGATAATCATATCATAAGATCCTAGTGGTAGAATGTTCAGATTGGTCCTTATCTTTTGACCATCTAAGATGAACTCAAGATCAGAAATGAAGTTAACTACTTTTATTTTAGTACCTGTTGCTAGTTGTACAAGCCAAGATTTTGCGTGCTTTTGTTTCTTAAGTTTATTCGACTCTACTACATCGAGAGTAATATAACTTAACATAGCTCTCGGGTCAATTAAAACATAAATTTGAGTGTCATGGATTTTACCTTCGATTTCTACCACCGAGGACTGGTGGTCAGCTTGTCAACCATCTATGGCTACGTTTATTCGATGCAAACTTCTTCCCACGTCTCCCACTATGGAGGCTTCCTACAAATTGTGAACAACAGTTCTGTTGGCTGTAATTAAATGTGGATATTTCCTCCTTAGATGAAGTTATCCACACTCCCAACACTTTAATGGCTTGCGGGAGTTGTCCCCAAACTTCTTTGTTCCCAGGTTTACCGTTACCTTGCGTATTCAGATGATTGTAGTGAAAATCCTTCCTTGGGAAACTTTTTGTTGCAACCCGATAAGGAGTTGGCTGGTATCCCTTCTTCAACTGGTTCATTCCCGTTGTTTATACTGGTCATAGCACATTCATGCTTTCTTGAATACCTCACTCAATGATTTGGGGTTGTCAAACTAAATTATGTCCTGGTAGGCCTGTGGTAAACAACTAAAGAATCGATGGAGTTTTACCTTATCCTCCTGGATGTATGGTAAAGACCTTAGTAGTTCTAGAAATTTATTATAAGGTCCTCCATCGTCATATGTCTGAGTCGTAAATCTTAAAATTCTTTTGTCTTCCTTTCATAATAGCTTCCAGAAAGGTAATGTTTCTTGAAATACTTTCTAAAGTCGTACCATTCCAACTATTTCTCCTTTAGGCCCTTGGCCAATTTCAGGTCCGACCACCAAATGCTAGCCTTCCCCTTCAGATTGTAGATGGCCATTATGACCTTCATGTTGCTGGAATAGTTGTAGATCTGGAATTATTTTTTGATGTCCAACAACCATGCCTCAGATTCTTCTCCTGTCCTAGATTCTCCATCAAAGATAGTTGGTTTAATCTTTTTAAATTCCCCTTCAAGGTGGTCTACTTGTTTTCTTTTTCTGTCTGGTATGGTTTCATTTTCAGTGGAAGGTGTCCCTTCAGACGAACTATCTTCTTTTTTTGTTTGCACACAAGAATTCTTGGAGGCCCTTTTTCTGACCTCCTCATCATGTTTATCATCTTTTGGAATTTTCTTGGTTACTATACTACGCAGTAGGACTTCATTTATCTCTTGTTGTTCCTGATGTGCTTTCTTCAATTTTTCATTATCGGCCTTGAAAACCCGCAGTTCAACAATAAGGTTCCTCATTGTTTCCAACACCTCCATGGGTGAGCCTCCATCACTATTCTGTCTTGGATCTCCAGGAGGTCCATGCTGCAGATTCCCTTCCATCATGATTTCTGCACCTTCTTGGGCTGCCATAATCAACACAAAACATAAAGGCTTTCTATTTGTAACCACAAGATTTATTAATTTTTTCATAAATCGGAATATATACTAAGCAATTAATGTGGTCCTATTCAGGCCCAGTGTTGTAACTTTTTCTCTGATACCATATGTAATGAATCTCAAATTTACCATAAAAAAAAATTTCCTTTTTCTATGACATAAATCAATTTTCATTTAAGTTTAGAATTTAAGAGAAGGAACGATTCGTCTATGTCCATAGGGATATTATTACACCAGTCTAATCTATTCGAACATAAAATCTTTTGTGGGTAATTTCCCTCCATGACTCTATTCTTCCCTAAATTCTCAAACTACACCAACATACTCAAATGTATAAAGGCGATGTATAAACTTAGGTCGAAGGAACCCTTGATGTTTAGAGGGATAGAGCTCAGAAGGGATAACACCTTTAAATTACTTAAAGGGAGGCGGGGATCGAAGATCGTCTCGCAGAGTCAAGATTCGGTGGTAGAACGCCAAATCATTTTGGCCAGATATCCTTAGAAGAATGAGCAGTGAAATTTCCTTGGGAAAGGTACCGAAATTCCATGGACCATTGGATCTCATAGATCTGTGCGGAAGTTAAGACTGATCATCCTTTAGTGTTCATAATATCAGGAGGAATAACATCTGTTGGATGAGAAGCAACAAGAGTTGTTGCCCTCGTGCCTTGAAATTCACTGATTTAGAGTTCGGGTTTTGGAGCAGCAAGGAGGTTTGTAGATGCTACATCATGAAATCCCGGTTCGTGAAAATCCTGAAATAATCGGGTCCGTTGATCTCTCGAGGGAAAAAATTCTGGAATTTCGTCTTCGGGGAAAATGGAGGGGAAAAATTCAGACTTCGGGGATTAGAAGGAGGAAAGGTTGGAGTTACATCGGAACCTTACAAACCCCGAAATTGCGACGCGCTCTGAGGAGATAGCCCAGGCCATAAGGAGTGGTCGCATGGGCGGAGGCTACAGGGAGAGCCAAACCTATTAATCCCTTTTTGGCATTTTGGGACCTGGGAAATCGAAAGGATTAGAACGTTGCAACCGGAGTTGCGAAGTCCCGAATCGCGAAACCCCAAAATACTAGGCCCACAGTTATTTATTGAATACTATGACGACAAGTTTCTGCGTGGGTATTTCTATTTCATCTATTGAAATGGTCTATATGCAGTACTAACTGCACTGGTATCTGTATACCTTCTGTACAAATATATACATATATATTTAAATCTATAAGTACTATGTGTACAGGCCTCTTCCAAATTCAATTATTCAAAGGTAAGTCTCCTAGAATTTCAATTACAGAAGTAAACCGGTGCCTATAAATAGTTTGGTATCTTTCAAGATCATCTTTACATAGACAATCCTACCTCAAAATATGATTTCAAAGTTAAAATCTTCTCCTGTAGGTGGATTTGTTCTTTAATTTCATATGTAGATAATTTTGGTCTAGCATTTGGATTTAGGAGGAACGATTCCCCGGATTTAGTCTTTGATTATAAATCCTCACAACGCACCGATGTCATCCATGGAAATTATTTAGTCTTAGCACAATTAGTGGTATAAAATCAGATGCACGAATCATTCAAGCAAAGACCGAGCATAATTTTAGAAAAAAAGGGTTAAACAGAAAGTGGACATTTTGGAATTCGGGACTCACTATTACAAAATCACAGAGTTCCTTTGTTTTACTAAACCCTGAAATCCGACACTCGAAATGTAGGGCCCACAGTCCCTTCGCATTTCACAATTTGGCATTTCACGTATCATCTTGTTTGAACAATAGGTGTTCGTAAACCCCGATGTCCTGAACCCCAAAATCCGAAATGTGGGGCCCACAGTCCCTTCACATTTCGTAATTCGTCTTTTTGTGTTTCAATTTATTGAATGTCAAGTGTTCGTGACCCCAACATCCTGAACCCCGAAACCCCGATCATTAATGTACTTGGTGCATGAAAACCTTTTATTTTTTATTTTGGTGTTTGTAATTGTCGAAAACCCAATTGACCTCTATTATTCACAGCATTCAGTTTCCCAATTTAAAAGGGTCATTCAGATTTCGTTATATCCTAAAATATCAAATACCAGGGTTATTGCCTTGAAGACAGGCCCTGTTTTCAACGCTAGAAAAAAAAGTTGGATTGACATAATCTAGATCTATAATACTAAATTATTTTATCTCGTTTCAACATTCCCTATAATCATTACCCAAATGGTTGAATTCTGCCATAGCGATTATTTAGATTGGAGATAAAGATCCATGTAAAGTTCTGATTCTATCTTTTGCTTCCAGAATAATATATGCATATAAATACATGAGTCTATAAGTATAAACCTAATCAATCCAGATCTGTCTGATATTACGATTACAAATTAATAACCCTTGCCTATAGACAAATTTATACTATCAAATTGCTTGCACATGAATAACTATGTCTCCGGTTTTTAATTCAGGAGGGGTGATCCCCAAATTTAATTGCTTGATTATAAGACTTCATATGATGAACATATATCGTCTATGGAGGCCATTGCAAGTTAGTACAATTATATACATTACGACAAATAGAAATAATCATTCACACAATTACATTACAACAAATAGATATGATCATTCACACAAAGAAGGAAAAGTCTACATATCTGGAACAGTTTTATGGAAAGACAAAGGGGACAACCACCCAACCGTAGAACAGGGCAAACAAAACCACTTGCCCAATTCACCCTCTATCCTGACCATGAATCCATGAGGACGAACTTGGAAACTCCTCCTTAACACTGTCCTCCAATTCCAACAGTTATCCTCTTGCCTCACACTTATTCAACAATGCTCATAACAATAAGGAAAATCTATCTCAACGCGTTCCTCTTGCCTCACACTCAATCCGTAGTGTTCATAACAACAAGGATAGCTCAAAATCTTTCCCATCATACTTGGCAGCATCTCGCCTCCTCACATATGCTATATATCAATTTTGCCCAGGTCTTTTTTTCCTCCCTTGGGGGGATTTTCGCAGCTTTCTAAACCCCTAATTTTTAGGGGCTGCCAATGGCCAAATCTCTGACTTTCCACTTGTAATAATCAACCCAGAGGTAGTTCCAACTTGTTCCCCACTCATGGAGTCATGGTCAGTTGATTTTAACATGGTTGTTCCATTTGTCCTCCTGCAATTAGTATAAATCTTCTGTTTTTATATATAGTCAAACAACTAGCTGAGTCCCAATCAAAACTCTGCCCAACAGTCATAATAATTAATTACAAATATCAAATTTGAAATTTGGAATTTCCATAAATGGCAAAAAAATTTCAAATTCGAATTTACTAAAAACAAAATTAAATTTCCAACAAATTTAACTTTCAAAAATATTTTATTTTGGGCGATATCACAATGCAAGACAAAGTAAATTTACTTTGTGATAGTCAAAGTGCTATTCACTTGGTTAAGAATCTATCCTACCACAGTAAAAAAAAAATATACCTATCAAGTACCGTTTTGTAAGACAGGTCATCGATGAAGGTGGAGTCTCTCTTGAGAAAGTGCATACAAAAGAGAACTGCGCAGACATGTTCACAATACCAGTACTGTTAGAGAAGATACGCTGGTGCTTGGCTTCTCTTGGCTTGTAGAAAGGGTGATGAACAAAAGGAGAAGAAATGTATCAAGTTAATTGTTCTCAAGGTGGAGATTGTTGGAAACGGTGACAACAAATTCTTCCATGAATAGGATTTCAGATCATATAATCCAACGTTGGTTGTAACCAATATGACCTAGTTAGAATATAGATGATATTGCATTTAATAATCAGTTTTCCTATGTAATGTATATAAATTTATTTAATCTTGTAGAGACAGACATGATGAGTGTGAGTGAGCCTGATGTAATCTCCTTAATCTGAATAATAAGACAACCGATACCTTTGCTTGGTGGACGTAGCCCAACGTTTGGATGAACCACGTTAAATCTTTGTGTTTTAATTATGTGCTTGAATTATGATATTTGTTTTTCTGCATTTGCAAATTGCAATAGGAGGAACCTTCAGGGGCAAGGTTTCTGCATTGGAATGTGACTTGGAGTCTTGGCTTGAAACATGAAAGTTGGATTTGGCCCATAAATGCCTCGGGCACCCTGTGCATTCCTTTTGGGATCCCTTGTGGCCCCTTTTCCTTGGTCTTGAACTTGGCGCTGAGCTTGTATGATGTGTGTTGGTTGTGCACTAGGCACTCAACTTAGCATTGACTGGGATGCGTAGTGTACAACCTTGCCCCTGTCGGTTCCTCCATGGGCTCATGGATTTAACCGGTGATATGTTTTTACCTCATTTTGTTTTTTCCTCCTCCCTTAGTAGAAATTATTTAGATATCCGTTCTCAGCCCCTTGCCTTTCCCCAACATTTACATGTCCCCTAGAGCTCGGAGTTGGAGAAGATCTCTACTAATTTCAATGCTCAAGACTCAGATTTGTCTCTAATTCCACTCATCAACTTTACTGCGCATGCCAAACATTTTTCTCTCCTTTCACACAACACTTAGTATGGGTACACTATCCTTGCCCCCTTTTTCATTTCTAGCTCTCAGTGATTGGCATGCGATCTCTGCGGGCCAATCTCACCCTCAGCCTTGGACTCACTGTATTACTCATCTTGAGCTTCCTGGCTTAATCATGTTTATAGATGAGACATGTTACTAGTGAATGCAAGATAGACCTTATACATATTCATCCTTGTGTACACCTATGTTCGTATCAAATATTAATATTGATTGATGCTAAAATCTATTGATATATACAAAATGATATTCCAATGAAAAATGGTTGGGCTCATGTTTCCATGTTATTGAAGTATTGCTATTAATTACATACAAGTTTAGGTTATAACCAAACTATTAGGGTATGCATGCTTACATGTTATTAAATTTCATATATTTTCAATTACAATAAATTGCTATACCCAAATTATTATTGTAGGTAATAAGTATGTCATTTATATGGGAGATTTTTAAATGTGCTTGAGCTCCAATGATAAAATATTATTTGTATTTGTTCAATTTTAGAACCATGATATTTCAATTCCAATTATTGTATTTGTTTTCATACTTTATTCAATTTTTAATGCTATGTGGTTTATGGTCAATCTACTGTTATCCCCTAATTTAGATGGCCCATCACTTTTAAAAAATATTACATAAAAAAGTATGTTGTTGATAGTTTTGTTGACCAAGTGCATTATTGTTTAGCATAAGAATTTAAAGTTTGGAATTACTCTATGATTTTAATGTAAAGTGTTGGGAAATTGTTGAGGCACAAATATGGATAGTTTCTCTTGCGCAATTACTCTTCCATGTTGATGATTGATTTAGTTAATAAATTGATTGCGTGCACTGAATTATAATGTAATGTATGCTGTTTAGATAATGGATTTCTCGCATGATTGGAATTTAATGACGTGAATGATCATCTTAATTTTAACCTTCTTGCGCAAAGTGAAAATTATTATGACGAACAATAGCATATGGTGTTTGGGATTTGCGCCACGAATATAACTGATAAATTCCTTTGCACCTTGGATTTAACATGGTCTATGATGTGTGATGTGAATGATCACTCACGTGCCATGTTTAATTGTGGATCATGATTGATTGATTGATGAATTTAATTTTTGTTGATGTTGTCGTTTCGGCATAGTTAGTTTGGATTTGATTGTGATAATTGGATGTAGACACTTCCTTGTTCCTTAGAACAATTTCTATCCTTGAGACCTTAAATGGTTAAAATCAATTGGAGCCTGGGCTTGAGCATTTCTTTTGTGTCCTGGAGTTCCTAACATTGCAGGGTAGGTCGGGAAGGTAGTATCTTATGTCATTTTGATTATATTTATGATCCTTAAGGTTGTGTTATGTTATCTCATGTTATCATGGTGTTATGTGATGATTACCTTGATGAGAGGTGTTGAACGCTTTATGATTCGTACTGTTTATGCGTCATTATTTATTTATATGAATGCAATGATTATGGATGCTATTTATTATGTCAATGCATCGATATGTGTATTGTTATTCATGGCAATAATGTGTCGGATTTGTGTCATGAATGATTGATAATGTGTTAATATGGTTTTGTTAATGTATTGGATGATGTGTCAATGATGTTGTTTTAATTGTGATGTATAATTCCTAACACACACAAAAAAAATAAAAAAATATTGTTGTATGTCATTTTTGTTCTCGTAAAAGTGGGGCCATTACAAGTTGGAATTACACATAAGGGTTCCCACATTACAAGACAACATCTACGCCACATTAGATTTAAGAGCACCTCTTTACAAAATAATCAATTTTTTTACTAAGCAAATTTTATGTAAATGAATAATAAGATGAATAATGTATTTGACTATGTTATCAGTATACATAATTGATAACCCTATTCAATGAATTATTTTATTATTAACATCTTTTAAGTATGTTTTATGTATGTTATGCATTGGAGTACAATGGTTTGTGATTAATATGTGATTAGAAGTGTAATGGTTTGGTCCTCATGTGAAAGCGGTTAAAATGCAACTAGGGGTAGTATCTAGTCTCATTTTTCGTATTAAGGTTACATGTGACTTGAAATCACATTACTCAAGAATTGATTTTACTATCTAAGAGCTCACCTTCCTTGAACATAATAAAATAAGTTAATGGCCCAAGACATAGAGCCATGAAATCCCCCCTTGAGGACCACCAATGGAACATAAGGAAATAAGTTACTGGTCTAAGACATAGAGGTATGGAATTCCCCCTTAAGGAACACTAATGGGTCACCAATGGGTCATTTCAAGTGATGTGGTTTTCCTTGAATAATAGTGATGAGCCATCCTTTATTTGCGGATAATATAAAATCATGATTCTTAAGGGGAAATTAAAAAAAGATCAAAACCGTTACAATAATATAATCATTAAGAGTTGTACATGGAAAATATTTCATTTACAAAAATTGAATCTAGGTGGAGAGGATAACAACCATTCCTTCCAACCAACTCATCTAAACCCAACTAACATGAAAAAGTGTTGTAATTTACAAAATTTAAACTTTTATAATTTACAACTAAATCAAAGAGTTTATCTAAATTCTTATAGTTTTACATGTGAATATATATATGAATATATACTCAATATGACATATTTTATCTCAAAGAATGTTTTGGTATTTAAAATCTAATGAGAATTAGTTTTAAGTAGGTTTAGTGCTATTAATAATTAAATCTCCAACAAAGTGATTTATGGGTTTATAAAGTCAATGGATATCTTAAATCTCAAAGAATGTTTTGGTGTCTACCATTTCAATGTGATAGATGCCTAGAGGTTTTATGCGAAAATAAATTATGTTTATAGTATGAAATTATAACCATTATTTCTCTTCTTAAGATCCTTAAGTGGTTCGAAGGACATATGGGGACTTGAATATTTAATAATTGAATTCACCAATTGAGATCTAGTTTTATGTGCAAAAATGAAAATGAAGATTAGTAAGTTACAATTCATCAAAAATAACATTTTTTGAATGGACCAAAAAAATAAACCAAAAAATATGATTCTATAATGTACATATCCATATATACATGTACTTGATGCAAAATAAAAAATTCTAGAATGTCACTTGTTTAAAAAAATTGTAATGGTATGTCATCTTCAGTTATTCATTCATGATCAGTCCCCGAGGTGTAGGACAGTCGGTGACGGAGTGTGTTGTTAAGCCACTCCGTGATGTTAAAGTCACCGGTTCGAAACCTGCGGGGACAAAAAAATCCAACCATGTTAAGGGTTGGTGTGGCTCAGGCCGGGTGCGATCCTCGAGTGATTTTGACGGCTTAGATGCCCCTGAGTCGTGGTTTCTCAAGCCACAGGTTAATCGCATAGCCAACAGGTTCCACACAAATTAACAAACAAAAAAAAAATTATTCATTCATGATCGAATTTTGAAATTTTCCATTTTCTAAATTTTGATATTTTCCTTGATTGAACCAACATTAACTTTATGTGTGCTTCACATACCAAATGACTATATTGACAACTTATGACATTTGACTAATAGTCTTGAAAGTGAACATGATTATCAGTTAGATGGGTTTCTTGAAACAAATAGCCTTTTAATACAATGGATCCTCTTTCATATATAAAATGACTACCATCAAAATATTATAATAATTTTATCTTTCCTCGTGTGCATCTCATTAAAGAATATTTAACGTTTTCATCATCTTCTACAGGTGCAACCACAACAAGGAAATCTCCTGCAAATAATTCATCATGTTCCAACAATCAGTTATTGTTGGATAAACACAAATGCACATGAATGTACTACATATGAATTTTATATGTCTCTAGTACATGTAAATCTACATTTTTTAAGAATAACAAACATGTTTGAACAATTCAAACATAAATTGCCTTCTCTAAAAAGATCAAAAACTTTATCACCATCAATTGAAACTATAGTTTCATTTGATTCAATCTCCTTTAAGCTTGCAAGTGGAATTTTCCCCTTTGTATTAATTTCAGTGTGTCTCCAAGCTTTAACATATTTACCAATTTTGTTTTCACAAATGTCTGTAGATTTTGTGTCGTTTATACAAATTGAAAAAAATAAATAAAAAAAATCATTTCTTCCATCAAATGCAAACACATTTTGGAAGGTTTTCTTTTTAATTGAATGCAATTTATGAGTCCCATGTATTGTAGTAGCCTCATATATGATTGATCTCTATACATCTTGGATGCTAATATGCCAAAAACACCTGCACACGGTTCAAGAATAATTTATTTAAATATAAATATGAAATGTCAATAATATACATGTTAAATACAAGAACTTATTAACTTTCTCTATTCAACATGATTGAAAATCATATTTTTGAATGCGAATAAAAATATCATGTGTGTATAACATATATATACACACACCTACACACATACTTTGACATATTATTTTCATGGTTTAGTGCCTATTTGCACCATTAAACAACTTGATAAATAAATTCAAATCGATTGACATGAGGGTTCATCTGATACCTTTGAATTGATCATTTTACACATGCCCTTGCACCGTCATGCTCTCCTTTCCCATGACCAGCCTCAAATAAATTCCAACAATGTGTAATGTTTGATTTCTTGTGAAGACAACACAACCAATAGAATGATTGTGAATATTTGAATGTACTTGGACATCCATCTAACCATATACAATGTCGATCAAATCTGATCCCATGTTTTTTCAATGAATCATAAAATTTATCAAAGCAATGTTGTACATAATGTGTATCGTGTGTCTGATAATCACTTATATAAAAGTGATATTCTTTAATAATGTGTTGATTTTCATTGATGCTTTCTATGTTATCAACACTTTGTTAAGCATCTCTATATAGAACGTGGACAAATATAGAGACTTGGTCATAATGAAAATATTCACTTTGTATTTCGTTTTGTGCAATTAATGTGTAATTCTCTGCAAAATAAACTACAAACAAAATCATTCTTGGTGGAAACACTTCACATGATTGTTTGAATTCTAGGTCTTTCCATCGAGCTCTATGTGAATGCTTGGTGTATTTAAAAATTTATTTCTGAAACTTCTTCAAAAAATCTATCACACATATTTTATCTAGTTTCAAATCAATCATTTTGGAAACAACATTTGAAGAACTTGTAGTATTTTTACTGATATATTCATATCTCTTCCAATTGACTATTACATCTACCAAATATTGATCATTCATATCAATAGGAAACTTGGAGTGAAATAAAATTAGATTTCCACAACCATCACATTTTGTTCCACGAATACAGTTTTTTTGGTAAAATAATTCATCAACTTCTCTTTCAAATATAATTTGGGATATAAAACCACAGATTGTGAAGATGGTGAAATTGCCTCGACATTTTTACCAAAATCAAGAAAAGTGTCGCAATATAACTCAAATTCCACATGATAACGACAACAACAAGTGTCACGAACAATAATGGGTTTAACAAACCATGGTTTTTGTTGCATAAATGTATTGATGGACATTTTAACTTCTTTTTTCTTTTCTTTGAATTTACTGAACAATTCTATTTGTGTCATTGGAAATATATGTTTTGTATTTTCTTCATATTCACCTCTTGATATTCTTCGTCACAACACATCCCTTCTATGTGGTGAAACATGAGATTTTGTCAACCAATAATTATAGGACAATTATTTAACATTTTATTCAAGTCTATCTTTTTAGAGTTTTCTAGAAATAATTGTCCAACAAGTAAGTTCATCATGTGCATCTATTTACAATCAGAATTGTCTATGTTTGTATAATGTTTTTCTTGAGGTTCCCATCGCTTTTGCCATGTTTTTTGACAAAAGATCTTTTATATTGCTAGATGGAACAATTGTTGTTTGTATTACTCTACGTGCAACTGTAGAACCCCCACCGTTACAACAGCGAATAGCGATGTACAATAGGTAAATATTTTCTTTTTCTTTTTCTTCACATGAGGATATTAAAATCGTCACAACATGATTATATCATTTCAAGCGATACATTATCATAACTAATAATTAAACATAGTCAAAGAATTAACATAATTAAAAGTGACACATAATCAACACATCATCATAATAAACAATGACACAATTCAACACCTCACGATCAACTGAGACAAATACTAATAATTGATTAACCATGTGATGAAATATTAAAGAACTACCCACCCAACCTACCCTGTATGGTTAGGACCTCCAAGACACATAAACAACACTCAAGTCTAATATTCATCCGATTGATTTTGACCATTTAAGGTCTCAAGACTCGCGAATGTTCCAAGGAATGAGGAGGTATCTAAATCCCATGGACAACATAAACCATAATTCATACCATATCATTAATCTCACAAAATTATCAATTATTCATGGCACAAATAGAATACATACTAAACTTAGTCAATCTTCAATCAATAACTAAGTACAATTAGAAGGATTGATTACATAAGGACTGACAAGGGCCACAAGAGCATAGGTACTTTCATAGTATCCGGTAGGGATTTTCATTATTCAGTTCAACATTATTGCTCACGACTTTTATGATCTATTTGTTCTACCCAACATAATCAGATACTATACAAGAATTCCATAACTATCAGCTATTACCACTTAACATTCAACGATTGATCTATATGTAATTCTTACCAAGCAAGATACGATTTACTATGTATATATAACAAGTTCTACACCACAACCTTAGTGTTGTTCTAGCAATTTATTCCCTTATCATTCTAAGGGATAAACAGTAAGGGACTAACCACTAATAATATATATATTCCAAGACTAAATTTCTTTCGTTAAGAACTCATAGGTAGATCAATATTTTCAAGCAAGACATACCATTCAAGTTGTCTTTCATTACATACCCCTTTTAGTGGTTAAATTTCAATTTCAAAAGCAATTAGTTGAAATGTCAATACTTATCACAACAAACAAATTAAACTCCTTCTCTACACGAGATTGTTCATTCTAAACAATTTTTGTTTCTTGGGCATACAATTGTCTAAATCCTTTCCTTCAATTTTGTCAATAACCATTTTACTAGTAAGTTTCGACGGTAAGATTGATATACTTAATTTTTCGAATCCCTATCTTTTACAAGATATAATATTTAAATCACTTCTTCAATTAACTTAAAATTGTTAAATTATAACTTCTTACATCATAGTTTACATAAGTTATGTTTTTTTGCAAGGAATCCAAAAATAAAATACATCTCCACTATGTTAAAGGAAACAAGTGTAAGTTTAGGACTACACACAATATATTCATGTATGTCTAAGATAAGAATAGAAAATTGTTAAATAACCTTTTGGGGAGATAAGTTTTAGTTTTTCCCTCCAATTAAGCCATTTATAGTTGTTATACACTTATGAAAGAATTAATAAAGGAGTTAGCTCTTAGCTAACCTAAACGAAGTGAAGTTAAGCTAAGGATCATTCTCAACCCAATTATGCATGTTTAAAGATAAATTTTTTTAAAATTCATCAATTACTTTTGGGAGATAAGTCTAATTTTTAATTTTTGACTAAGTCCCTTACAATTGTCATGCATTATGTAAGAATAAAATAATGGAGTTAGCTCTCAGATAACTTTAATGAAATCAAGATAAATCAAAGATTACTCATCTCATCAATAAACATGTTAAATAAGATTTTAATATAGAATTTAATCTATAAAACTTTTGGGAGAAGTTCAAGTGGACCTTGATTAAATCTTTTGCATTTTCGTTCTATTTAAAAGACGACTTTCAATTTTGTTCACCAATGAATTTTTGTTCGCCCAATAACACCCATTAATGACGAAAAATCTTGGGTAAAATTTTGGAAGTCGTCCTTTTTCCATGTATCGAATCATCACACAACAAATTCAAGGGGGTTACTTACATAGAGTAACCAATGGACAGGTATTACTTTCAACCACTCGCACCCCAGTGTTCAAGATACAAAGATTTAGTTTCATCAATTGAGGAGAGGAAACTAATTTCTGGAAAGAGCATTAAGGTTATCAAGCAACGAGGTAAAGGTCAGGATCAAAATCACCCCCACAAAACCTAACGAACCCCCAGTGAATAGCGCCCAAGCATCGATCCCACACACTAGGAGGAAGGAAAACACAACAAAAAAGTGCACAACGCATCAATCATCCTTACGGTTTTTTTACTGGAACGAAGGATTTACTCAACAAGAGCACCGACTCCCTATTCTATTGTGCAGGCGATTGCGTCATCAGCTAAGTGAATTTCTCACAATAAGACAGAGCGAACCCCATTTCCTCAACGATTATTTTCAAAATTGAAGGACGAATCGAAAATTGGGTTAACTTTAAGGGACATTGAATCAAAGGGGTCAGGTCTTTGGTTTTCCTAATTCCATCCACACAGTTCATGCTTGTTGAAAAATAAACATTGACTTTGCCACTCTGTTCAGAGCA
This sequence comes from Picea glauca, assembly GCA_000966675.3. Taxonomy (NCBI): domain Eukaryota; kingdom Viridiplantae; phylum Streptophyta; class Pinopsida; order Pinales; family Pinaceae; genus Picea; species Picea glauca. The sequence continues at coordinate 737,948 of JZKD02S1031180.1, read as the reverse complement.
ACCAATAACTGTACATTAAATTATGAAGAACTAAACACCTTATTTAAATACTCTTTTCACACAGAACGTATCAATTCGAAGCTAGAATTGCTACTACGAATCAATCCCAATGACCAAGTAATTAGTGAATTTCTTTTGAAGGTTTCCTATTTCGTGGTAGATGTTTGAATTTGATCATCAAGGTAGGCATTTAATGAGAATATCTAACAGTGGTTGAAGGAATGTGCACTATGGTTCAATATATATATATATATAT
>JZKD02S1031180.1:706636-722830 GCA_000966675.3 Picea glauca | reverse complement strand
TTTTCGTGGAATGAAAATTTTACATTTTTCTTACTCTGCAATAGGAGGGATTCTTTTGGTAAGTAAGAGCTGGTAAAATTCACCCCGTTGCATAGCCGAAGTTCTTCCTGAGTGAAAGATTTAATTATTAAAATATTCTCTATAGAATTATTAAAGTATTCTCTAAACTTATGACAAATTGCAACAATGTGTTAAATTTGCAATTATGTAAGCTATCTTGAAATTATCTAAGTTATAAGTTTAATTTGAATTATTAGTTGTTATGTGTCCCTTCACAAAATTTGTGGAATAATTTCAAAAAAAAAAAGTCACTTATTTTTAATTCCTTAATGGTTATGTGACTTTTCAAAAGATTGGTGTATACTTCCAAAAGATATGTATTCACAATAGGATTGAGACAATCTACTTATCAGTGGAGAAAGAAATATATATCCATCTCCCACGTTGGAGCGACTATTCCAATCAGAGATAGATGAACAAGTTGTTTTACTGTATTATCCTTTATGCATATTGTATATACTGTTTCTTGTCGTATAAGAATTATTTTAAAAATATAAATCAATAGATTTTACACAAACTGATTACTGTCATCCTTCTCCAGCTCGAGGCAGGGAATAATATACCTCAAAGAATTTTAAATATCTACGTCAAAATTATAGCAAATTGCAACTAAGAATAAGAAAGTTAAAATTCAATTATAGAAAAATTGCCCAGAGACAGGCCACCGTGGAATCTCTGTCTATCTCATGGATTCACTCATCCAACTGGTCGACACGACCAAGATGAAGATTTGCTAATAGAAGTAAACTAATTTAGCAATAAACACCATAAAATAATGTACATGAAGAGTGCATTCCTTATATATAATGTTGCAATTTCCCAGCCTATACTAAATGTAAACACTGATGAAATTCAACCTCACAAACATCTGATATCCTAAATCATAATATTTCTGGCCTTTCCTCACAGATCTACATTATCAAACCAAGAATAAGAAGTTTGAGGCAGTTTATCTGCTCACTGGGACGTTAAAATTCAATAGCCAAAGATGCCCAGTTAGCAATAAAGGTCAGTTCCTCATCGCCAGCCATGACCACAATTACTCTCTCGCCCTTATCATCTCAAAGTTCTGTCATATCCTTCCTCATCTCGCTCTGTCCTCCATCGCCATGATGCCCTGATGATCTGTTGTTAATTTCTTCTTTCGAATAGCTAGTACTGCACTCTTTGATGTAGGACCATGACAGAATAATCACAACAAACCCTATGAGAGAAAGCATGGCAACCACTCCACCCAACAGACAAGGAACCAGAGTCTTCCCTACTGATTGGGTGCAACTGCTTTCTGCACTAATATTTGATGTGACTAACATTGCAATAGTTCCTGCACTTCCCTTCACAAACATCGACGATCCCCATATGGCATTGCATGATATTTATATATATTAATATAGAATAGACAAGTACAATGGCCGGGTCATGGAGTGAGGAAAACGAAGGCATTATGAATATAATTAGCTGGTAGTGGGTGGAGTAAATGTAATGCCAGGTCGCACTAATTCACCTAATTTATTCTTGGTTAATTTAAAATTGCGCAAATGGATTGGTTTTAAGGCTAATTTAGATTGTACCTTAATATCATATGGCATTTTAGACATGCTAAGTTGGGCTCGTGATAGATGATTAAAATAGACTGTAATTATTGATTAGCTTGACTCGACAATTGATCGGGATATTGACGAAGTCGTTTTTAGCTTACGCTTCCTATGGAGGGGTTCTTGTTCATTACAATTAATGTTTGTACTTGGTTTGTAAACATTTAATGTGCTTGGTTTCTCATTGAAGGGTTTTGGTTACTTATGTAATTAATTTTGGGTGTGTTAGGTGTTAGGATGATTGTCCTTAACTTAGTAGGCTTGGTCTACTTCTGTCGGGTGGGATGTAGACACCTCCTTGTTCCTTAGAACAGTCGCCAACCTTGAGACCTTAAATGGTCAAAATCGATGAGAACCTGGGCTTGAGCGTTGCTTATGTGGCCTGGAGGTCCTAACCATTTCAGGGTAGGATGAGCGGGTAGTCATTCTTATTCTTCATCGATTGAGCATCGTACATTTCTTCTAGGTGCTTGACATGCTTTTATGTTAGGTCGTTATTTTTGTTGTGGCGTGAGTTGCATGTGTTGTGTCTGTCATCATGTTGCTATGTTGAGTATAATGTCATTATTACCTTCCTACTCACACACACACAAAAAAAATAAAAAATTGCACTTGTTATATGAGGCTTGTTGTCGTAACGAAATGGCAGGTTTGTTACAAACCATCAGTGTGGTTAATGAAGTGACATGTGTCGATGCGGGTAGAAGCCCATTATGCACTGTTTTTTAGGAGTTCTGATGGACACACCAAATTGTAAAAAATAGAGCACCAAGAATGAGGTGTCCAATGAGATGACCCGCTATGAAAAATTGTGCAATATAAGTCCCGATGCATTTTTGTATACATTACCAGTGTGTTGGATTATAATGGTTTCACCACTATGCTAAATTTTATAAATTATTATATTAGTAATGTTGTTAGTTGAGTGAAGTATAGCTGTGTGTAATGTTAAAGAGAACCAAAGAGATTTATTTGGTGATAGTACATGTTTTTCATAGAATATGGCATTGTGTTTGAACATTGACACACCAAAGTGATCATTTTCAGGTACGCCCTGGTGCTTTTTGTTAGAATTGGTGCATCGCTAGGTTAAATTTTATATATCCTTGCGCTAGTGTTGCGGTTAATGAAGTGAAATGTTTCGGTGCGGGTAGAAGCCCATTGTACCCCTGTTTTGGGGAATTTCGAAGGATGCACCACTTTATTTCTAATAATTCACTGCAATGTGCTTAAGTGAATTGCATCGTTGTGTACATTTATGTGATGCACTGTAAGCAATTTTTACTGTGTATTTAACACATTATGCATTGCGTCGGGGAAAACCAAATTGTTCAGGTTTACTGCATGAAATTGATAACAAAATTAATAAAAATCACAAATTTCAAACTAAATTGTAATTTTGAATGGATGAAAAAGAAAATAGGAAGATAATAAATAATTTACCTGGTCTATTTTGTCCTGACGAGGCATGGTTGCACCATTGAGATGAAATGAAAATTTGTGGTAATTTCCAAAATTTGGAAATGTGTGGAATATACTAATGGAGATATTCAATTCAGTGTAGAGCATTGGAAACTGGGTGTCTTAGGAAGAAAGGTGAGCACTGGTGCTTTCTTGAGAGTTTGGAAGTATGGGATGCAATGTAACAATGAAAATTGGTTTGGTAATTTGGTTTTTAATTTACCCTACTTCGGTTTGCTTTGGAGCATTTAGGTGCACCGAGGCATAATATGCAATGAAAATGGTGTGATTTATTCAATGCATATAATTTCATTATAAATTATGGTGTTTCATTTAAACATTGACTCTTCGGGGTGTTATGTTTTGGGTACGTCTTAGGGCTATTGATTAATCTTGTTGCACCACTAGGTTAAATTTTATAAATCGTTGAAATAATGGTGTGGTTAATGAAGTGTAACACACTGGTGCAGTTATAAGCTCGTTTTTCGCTGGTGTAGGGGTGTTCAAAGGATGAAATGATTTGGTTTTTTGGTAATTTATCATGTTGCACCAGCTTGAATGATGTTAATGTGGACATATATTGAGGCATTGATAGAGGTGCTCACTCTGACATTATATTTTGGGCAAGCTCTAGGGATATTGATTAAAATTGGTGCACCGCTAGGTTAAATTTTATATATCATTGAAATAGTGGTCCGGTTAATGAAGTGTAATGCATCGATCTGAGTATAAGCCTAGTTTACGACGGTGTCGGGGTGTTCTGATGTACACACCAATTTATTTTTTGTTAATTTTTTGTGGTGCACTATCTTGAACAAAACTGGTGAAACCATATATAATTTCACTATCAACGATGCTCATTGTTTATTTAACATAGTACACACCACTTCAGGGTGAGCCGAACCATTCAGGCGCACCGTGCAAAATTGTAAAAAAATTGAAAAAATTCCCAATTTTAAGCTGGATTGTAATTTTGATTAGATGAAAAAGAAAATAGGAAGGTAATAAGTAATTCATGTTCTTTGTTATGTCCCAAGGAGGCATGGTTTCACTGTTTCACTTTTTTGTTTGCAAATAAAAAGTAAAAAAGTAACTGATGTTATTAATAACTTCATACACAGCGCTACTTGTGCTCCATATCAGACATAAGGCATTGAAAAATGGTGTGTTAAATTTGACACACCGATGAGTCATTGTTAGTTAAGAACCGATATCTATAATGGTGCTTTGTGATATATAGCTCATTGATTAAGGGTTGTCATACAAAATGACCCACAATGCCATTTCACATATGAAATGTGTAACTCGGGGCACTTGGTTCTATGAAATGCACCAATGTGGTTGAATTTTTTAATGATAAACCAAGCAGTGTGCTTAGTTATATGAAACACATTATATGAAACACACTAACACTCTATGTTCCTTGGAGCACCAGATGCTTTTTAACGATACATTGTCTTTTATGACCACTAGTAGCGGGAGGGTTTTAAAAGATGCATTGAAATGATACATTTTAAAATATTTTCTTGGTTGAGCTCACTTAACCACACCAATACATTTTTGTTAATGTAACACATCGATGCTCCATTTTAGATTTGTATGCATTGATAACAATGTGTTTTTCTAGTAACACACCGATAACGGGGTATTCCATAAAATGAACCCATATGGTAAATTATTATGTATTTTCCTCACTATATTGTAGTACACAACACTAATGTCTTGTATTTCTTTGATGCACCATGGAAGAAAAAATTGTTTCAAAAACTCCAAACAATGCGTTTGATTAATATAATGCATTGATCAAGGGTTGTCATACAAAACGATCCGTGATGCCATTTCACACATGAATTGTGTAACTTAGGGAAGTTGGTTCTACGAAACGCACCATTGTGGTGGAATGTTTTAGTGATACACAAAGCAATGTGCTTAGTTATATGAAAAAAACCAACACTCTATGTTCCTTGGAGCACCAGATAATTTTTAACGGTACATTGTCTTTTATGATGCACCGATAATGGGAAGGTTTTAAAAGATGCACCACAATGATGAATTTTTAAATCTTTTCTTGGTTCAACTCACTTAACCATGCCAGTGCATCTTGGTGAATGTAACACATCGATGCTCCATTTTAGATTTGTATGCATTGATACTAGTGTATTTGTCTAGTAACACAACGATAATGAGGCATTCCATAAAATAAACCCATATGGTAAATTATTATGTATTTTCTCACTGTCTTGTAGTACATAACACTAATGCATTGTATTTCTTTGACACACCATGGAGAAAAAAAACGTTTCGAAAACTCTAGACAGTGTGTTCGATTAATAGAATGCACCGATGCATTTATCTCAATTGACGCACTTCCTAGTATCTTCCTGGTGCTTACCATAAGATGCACTACATTGATAATTTATGAAAATTCATCCCAGTGTCGTGTTTTTTACAACACCGTTGTGTTTTTTGGACCTAAGTGCACACACAGGTTAAATTGTTTTATTGCCACTTAAGTGGTGTGAAGTGATAATATAAGTGCACTAGTACTACCGTGTTATTGGAGCACCAACATTTTATTTAATATTGTGTTGTTTTTTCGAGAGCATTGGTAACGGACCATCCATCGAGACGCTCCACAACACTAGTGCATTTGGTTAAGATAAATGTATTTCCACCTCAATATTTATGCAATGTAAACATGGTCATGCACTTTCACTAATCGACTGCACCGGTGCGATATAATTTCCAGAGAACCGACATGATGTTTAAAGGCGTGTCCCCTAGTCTAACACATCAATGCTATTGTTGGCACTATGGACATCGCTTTATTATATTGATTTATTGCAAATTAAGCAGTGTGATGTGTTACTATGAACATGTTGGTGCTACCATGTTATTGAAGCATTGTTTTATTGTTTATAGGTTTTTTGTGAAGCATGGAGCATTGGATATGGGGTTTCAAAGGAAATTCCCCACTATACCAAATCGGTCAATATATGTTTCAGTGTGATTTTGTTAATTAACATTGGTGCATTTGTTTAAAATGGTTGCACCGGTGAGTTAAATTTTATGTGTCAAATTTTGAGTGGTGTGCTTGGTTAAATAGAACACACCATTGCTTCTTTGTTCAAAAAGAATGGGAATTTTGTTTACCGGGGGTTGTCTTTTATAATGTATCAGATGCGGGGTGTTGAAACAAAAGCATTGGTTAAGTATGGTAAAAATTAGACACATTGGTTGTGCTACTTACTGTGAAGTTAGCACAAGATGCAATGATTACAATGCTTACAATGAAGTTAGCACAAGATGCACTGCCTTGGGGAGAGACGAATCAAAACAACTCAACGAGTGACGTCGATTGCTTTTTGAGAAAAGTCCCAAATTTCAAGCTAAATTTTAAACGGATGAAAATGAAAATGGGAAGGTAATAGAAAATTTACCTGGTCCCTTAGGTCTTGAGGAGGCATGGTTCCACCATTGATAGAAAATGAAAATTCATGGTAATTTGCAAAAGTTGGAAATGTGTGGAATGTCTGGTGGAGCTATCCAACTCATCGAAGAGCACGAGAAAGAGGGCCTACTTAAAAATAAAGTGAGCACTAGTACTTTATTGAGATATTGGAAGCACATGATGAAGTGTCACAATAAAAATTGGTTTGGTAATTTCGTTTTATTTACCCTATCGCGGTGCACCATCGTACAGTTTTACGCACCAGCATGTAATATTTAATGACACTAGTGCACATTTATCGGTGCTCTTTATTTTTTTTACAACTTATGGAAGTGAATTTGAATATACACACACCGATGCATTATGTCTTAGTTGCGCCGCAATGCGTATGTAGTGTAAAGGCACAAAAAAATAATCTCCAAAAAAACCATCCGCTGCCTACATCAACTAAAAAACAACGCTATGAATAGTGATGATGTGTTTGAAAATTTAATCATCGGTGCGATATGTTTTAGGTGCACACCGATCTGTATGTACCTTAAAGGTGCATCGAAAAAAAAAACCTTCACAAAAACCCTTGGTTTCCCTCCTCTGCTAACAACCTTTGTTATAAACAACTAAGAGATAAATTTTTCGAGGAGGTTCTGTAAAAATCTCCACAAGAAGGTATTCACCTTGTGGTTCTTTGACCCTTGTTGTTGATCAACATTGTAAGTTGACACATAATATTTAAAAAAAATGTTAACTAGCGTAGATCCATATTAACTCCCTGCATATCGCACCGAGAGGGATCTAATCCCTTGAGGTGCAATAGTTTATTCATGTCTTTTAGTTGAGAAAAAAAAATCACCTGAAGACTTGATGACTTGATCCCTCTCATCACAAGATAGATCCGAAGTTAAGATGTATCTATGCTTATTAAAATAGAATGAGTTTGAACCATGAGAAGATGTCTTAACAAAAGGAACCTAAAGACTATTCTAATATATACATTTCTTAAATGACAATGTTTTTAGATAGCTTGATCATAGACACGTGGATGTAGGTAGAACAAATTTTATATTCCCCCCTACAAACCATGTTATCAAGAATCTACATACTATAAGATGATTGCTTTAAAATAATGTAAGTTTGCTTTGTGGTATTAGGATTAGTACAAGGTGCTTGGATTCTATCTTCCATAGAAGAGTTAAGGGTATTAAAATATATTTAGTTGGAGGAGAATCATCTAACATTCACATAAGTATTAAATGGAATTGAGTTGGAGGGGAATTTTAATGTTAATTGTCATCATCAAATGTCATCAAATGTTTACAAGTAACATGTAGCATGAATGTGTTAAAATATTTTAGATAGGTTACTTTTTCATTCAAGACGAGGAAACTCAAATGGCTATCTATTATAGCACATATGCGAGTGAGGAACATCTTTGATTTTTATGCACTCTAACCTATTGATCCCATCTCACCCAATTTTATTTTTCTATTAGTGTGGTGTGCAATGGACATGTGGCATCTCCAAACCCTACTCTTTTATACTTTACACAATGAGGTTATGTAGGAAGTGAGGTTGTGCGAGAGGTGAAGATGAAGAAGTTGCATTGGCAATGCTTATCCATCTAGATAAAAGGGATTGTCTCCCCTCTTCCGTAAGACCTCACATTTATTTAATTTAATGTTTCTCTAACAACATGTGAGTGTCTTAGAGGATGTCTACCCACAAAATCTTTTTAAACTATAATTCCACAAGAAGGTAAATGTATTAAGAAGAAGGGACTTTGTGAATATCTAAAAATGTTGGAATTGGGTGTGGCAGTTTTGGTCAATAATCAAAACAATTTAACTTATGCTAGGGTTACAATGAGATAAGGAATAAAGCCCCACAAACCTACACATAACCATTATAGGCTTAAAAAAGGGGTGTTCGTTGAGTTCCCATGGCTCACGTAACTTGATCTCCTAGAAGAGGACAATTGTCTTTGGATAGGCAAATAAATGATTTCAAGGAAAATAAGAGGTATAACTGATATTGTGTTGCGTGACATGCATTCATTACCTTCAATTATGATGCAAACTGTGTATTCATTACCTACAATGCTAGGTTTCAATTGCTCTGTGGATCTTTGGTTCTTATGAAATTGTTTTGTGAGTAGTTGTTATGCTACACATTCATTCAATTATGTTAGAAAATAATTTTTTAATATCATATGCAAAACTAAACAAACTCTGTGTATCTAGACACCAAACATCTATTAAATTATATATGAGATTGATGTCCAAAAATCGATATTCTTAATACATTTTCATTGAAATGCAACAACTATTTATACACATTTATTCAATTATAAATAATTTTTGAATATCACATGCAAAACTAAACAAATTCTTAGACACCATACATCTATTAAATTATATATGGGATTGATGTCCAAAAATTGATATTCTTAAATTATATATGGGATTGATGTCCAAAAATCGATATTCTTAATACATTTTCATTGAAATGCAACAACTATGGAGTGTTCAATTAGCAATAGCAATATTTGGGTATAAAAATTAGTTTGAAAAAATACATTGAAATATGGGGTGTTCAATTAGCAATATTTGGGTATAAAAATTAGTTTGAAAAAATAATTATTAAATGAAACTTTACATTTTTATAATATATAAAATAACTCGGTTGTAATGAAATATAATTTGGATTAAAAAATTAGCAGTAGTTGTTGTATAGAAAATGTAAGATATAGTTAACATGTTACTTGAAAAATATTCTTTTCAATCATTTCAATTAAATCTAATTAATATTGATAAATATATAAATATTATATAAATTTAAAAATATTATAATAATCAAATTTAGAGAGAGCTGTGTATATAATAATATTATAAAACAAAATCATAAAAAAATAAAGATAATTTTACTTAATATTAATTTTAGTTGTTTTTATCAACTTATCAACTTATAATGTTACTTACCTCTTGAACTCTACTTACCTACGCCCACTCTTAGAATAATTACGCGTATTGATTTATTAATTATTAATTATGGCTATGACACTGAAGATATCAAATCACTGTCAGCTGAACTGCCATCGACCTCTTCCTCTGGGTTGACCGGCCATTCTGGAAACTGGTGGGTTATACACGTTATCCTTTGCGAGGGTGTACAAATTGGATTCAAAGTTACACGGCGTGAACGGCTTCAAGGTTAAATAAGTTTAGCAATGGATGAGGATGGAAGACTTTAAAAAGCGCGTTAATTCCGAAATGAAACACCTGCGTCTGTTTCATATATTCCTTCACCTGCACCTGCTGCTTCAGCTCTCCTTCTCTGCACCCACGATTTGAATGATCACGCGGATCACTTCACGCGAATAATCATGGCTGTGCAATTACTTCACACTCGTCTTCATGTCAGTCAGATAATTTGTTCACTTATTGGATGGATCGTCCTGTAATGCAAATAAACATTGTATTGTGAATGTTATAATATTGTGTAACTATTGCTATTAATGTATGAAGCTTGTGATTCAGCGCTGTTTCTATCGTTTGCAATGCTTAGTGTAATGTGTGAAAACCACCGCATTCTTTTCTCTTTTATACTTTCTTTAATGGCTGACTGAGACTACAATTACATGAATCATGTCCTCCCAAATAAATGTTTACTCGTTAATCTATTTTCACAGGTTACAAATTACAGTGTGATATTTTATTAAGGACTAAAAACAAAGTTGCCAGCTCAAAAACATAAATTTACCTAATATCACATTTTTACATTATTTTATATATTTAAAGTAACATCTATATTAAAAACCAACATTTACATACATGCTGACAGGTGCATATATGAACTAGTCAAATCCGAAAAAATTATAATAAACATCATGTTAACTTCTCTAAGATGTGAGAAAAAATTGACAATGTATAACATTTCAAGAACTAGGTCGAATCCAAAAAAATTATAATAAACATCATGTTAACTTCTCTTAATTTTAAGATGTGAGAAAAGTTTGACCATGTATAACATTTCAAGTTTAATTGATATTTTTTAATTTTAAGATGTGAGAAAATTTTGACCATGTATAACATTTCAAGTTTAATTGATATTTTTTTTGGGAGGAAATGTATTTGGTGTTTAATTGATATTTTTTTTGGGAGGAAATGTATTTGGTGAAAATCACTTTATGATTTCATGATTTATGGTATCATTTCATGGATGATGTAAGAAAACAGAATTCTTGACCAACAAACTTTACAACAATTAAACTAATTCTCAAGAGTAAGTTTAATTCATACTTACATTTTAATAGTCACAGATTTCTACATCAAAATTAATGGAGTCATGTTTCAAAGTCCAACAATGCATAACATATTTGTATTATTATTATTGTTCTAAGTCTACATTCTAATAGTCATATATTTCTCCATCAAAATAATAGAATCATGTTTCAAAGTCTAACCATGCATAACATATTTGTATTATTATTATAATATATTTGTATTATTATTGTAAGTCTACATTTTAATAATCATAGATTTCTCCATCAAAATAATGGAATCATGTTTCAAAGTCCAACAATACATAACATATTTGTATTGTTATTTGTATTAATATTTTAAGTTTATTATAACATATTTGTATTATTATCGTAAGTTTATATTTTAATAGTCATAGATTTCTCCATCAAAATAATGGAATCATGTTTCAAAGTCCAACAATGCATGACATATTTGTATTATTATGATAAGTTTAATTGAATTGTAAATAATAGAAATGAATTTTTTAATTGAAAATATAATATATATATATATATATATATTTTATAGATGGTATGTTTTCACAATTTAATTTATTTTATGATAATATTGTATTTATTTTAAATATAATATATATAAATTTTAAAAATATATATTTTTCAATATACTTTTTAAATATATAGATTTAAACATAATAAAGTTCAATATTTATTTTAATAGCATTTTATATATTATTTTATTTGGTTTCCTTTTAAATAATATATATAAGCTTACCTTATGATAAGTCTTTTTATATACATTTTTCTCCATAATATACTAAAATGGAACCATGTCATATTAGAATTCATTTAATATTTAATAGTGTTATTCATATTCGAAGGACATCTCTTGAAAATAATTTATCATGTTCCAACAAACAATTCTTGTTTGATAAACACACATACACATGATTTTGCTATATATGAATTTTATATATCTCTAGTACATGTAATTATACATTGTTTAAGAATAACAAATATGTTTGAACAATTCAAACATAAATTGCCTTCTCTAAAAAGATCAGAAACTTATCACCATTAATTGAAATTATAGTTTTATTTGATTCAATCTCCTTTAAGCTTGCAAGTGAAATTTTCCTCTTCATATTAATTTCAGTGTGTCTTCAAGCTTTAACATATTTATCAATTTTGTTTTCACAAATGTCTGTGGATTTTGTGTCCTGTATGCAAACTGAACAAAAACAAAATTCATTTCTTCCATCAAATGCGGACACATTTTGGAAGTGTTTTGTTTTAACTGAATGCAATTTATGAGTCGCATGCATTCTACTAGCCTCATATATGATTGATCTATCTACATCTTGGATGCTAATATGCCAAAAAAACCTGCACACGGTTCAAGAATAATTTATTTAAATATAAATATGAAATGTCAATAATATACATGTTAAAGACAAGAACTTATTAAGTTTCTCTATTCAACATGATTGAAAATCATATTTTTGAATACGAATAAAAATATCATGTGTGTATAACATATATATACACACACCTGCACACATCCTTTGACATATTATTTTCATGGCTTAGCGCCTATTTGCACCATTCAACAACTTGATAAACATATTCAAATCGATCGATGAGAGGGTTCATATGATACCTTCGAAGTGCTCATTTTACACATGCCCCTGCACCATCATGTTGTCCTTTCCCATGACCAGTCTCAAAGAAATTCCAACAATGTGTAATGTTTGATTTCTTGTGAAGACGACACAATGAATAGAATGATTGTGAATATTTGAATGTACCTTGACATCCATCTAACAATATACATGTTGATCAAATATGATCCCATGGTTTTTCAATGAATCATAAAATTTATCAAAGAAATGTTGTACATAATGTGTATCGTGTGTCTGATAATCACTTATATAAAAGTGATATTCTTTAATAACGTGATGATTGTCATCGATGCTTTCTATGTTATCAACACTTTGTTAAGAATTTCTATATAGAATGTGGACAAATATAGAGACTTGATCAGATTGAAAATATTCACTTTGTATTTCGTTTTGTGCAGTGAATGTGTAATTCTCTACAAAATCAACTACAAACAAAATCGTTCTTGGTGGAAACACTTCACATGATTGTTTGAATTATAGGACTTTCTATCGAGCTCTATGTTAATGCTTGGTGTATTTAAAAATTTATTTCTCAAACTTCTTCAAAAAATCTATCACGTAGATTTTATCCACTTTCAAATCAATCGTTTTGAAAACAACATTTGAAGAACTTGTAGTATTTTTACTGATATATTCATATCTCTTCCAATTGACTATTATATTGGCCAAAGATTGATCATTCATATCAATAGGAAACTTGGAGTGAAATCAAATTAGATTTCCACAACCATCGCATTTTGTTCCACCAATACATTGTTTTTGGTAAAATAATTCATCATCTTCTCTTTCACATAGAATTTGGGATATAAAACCACAAATTGTGGAAAGAGGTGAACTTGCCTAGAAATTTTTACCAAAATCAAGAAAAGTGTCGCAATATAACTCAAATTCCACATGATAATGACAACAACAAGTGTCACGAACAATGATGTGTCTAACAAACCATGGTTTTTGTTGCATAAATGTATTGATGGACATTTTAACTTATTTTTTCTTTTCTTTGAACTTATTGAACAATTCTATTTGTGTCATTGGAAATATATGTTTTGTGTTTTCTTCATATTCACCTCATGTTATTCTTCATCACGACACATCCCTTTTATGCGATGAAACATGAGATTTTGTCAACCAATAATTATAGGACAATTCTTTAACATTTTATTCAAGTCTATCTTTGTAGAGTTTTGTAGAAATAAGTTTCCAACAAGTAAGTTCATCATGTGCATCTATTTACAATAAGAATTGTCTATGTTTGCATAATGTTTTCCTTGAGGTTCCCATCACTTTTTCCATGTGTTGTGCCAAATGATCTTTTATATTGCTATATGAAACAATTGTTTTTTGTATTACTCTACGTGCAACTGTAGCACCCCTGCTGTTCCAACAACGAACAATAATGTGCAATAGGTAAATATTTATTTTTTCTTTTTCTTCACATGAGGATATTAAAATCATCACAACATAATTATAGCATTGCAAGCGATACATCATCATAACTAGTAATGACACATAATCAAAGAATTAACATAATTAAACATGACACATAATTAACACATCATCATAATAAACAACGACACAATTCAACACCTCATGATCAACTGAGGAAAATACTCATAATTGTTTAACCATGTCACGAAATATTAAAGAACTACCTGCCCAACCTACCCTGCATGGTTAGGACCTCCAAGACACATAAGCAACGCTCAAGTCTAGGATTCATGCAATTGATTTTGACCATTTAAGGTCTTAGGAATGGCGATTCTTCTGAGGAATGAAGAGGTATCTAAATCCCATAGCCAACATAAACTGTAATTCATACGAGATCATCAATCTCACCAAATCATCAATTATTCATGGCGCAAATAGAATACATACTAAACTTAATCAATCTTCAATCGATAACTAAGTACAATGAGGAGTAATTACATAAGGACTGACAAGGGCCACAAGATCATAGATACTTTCATAGTATTTGGTAAGGATTTTCATTATTCCTTTCAGCATTATTGTTCAAGAATTTTATGATCTATTCGTTCTACCCAACATAATCAGATACTATGCAAGAATGCCATAACTATCAACTATTACCACTTAACATTCAATGATTGATATATGGGTAATTCTTACCAAACAAGATACGATTTACTATGTACATATAACAAGTTCTACACCACACCCTTAGTGTTGCTCTATAAATCTATCCCCTTATCATTTTAAGGGATTGACAGTAAGGGACTAACCACTAATAATATATATATTCCAAGACTAAATTTGTTTTGTTAAGAACTCATAGGTAGATCAATCTTCTCAAGCAATACATACCATTCAAATTATCTTTCATTACGTACCCCTTTTAGTGATTAAATTTCAATTTCAAAAGCAATTGGTTGAAATGTCAATACTTATCACAACAAACAAATTAAACTCCTTCTCTACAGGAGATTGTTCATTCTAAACATTTTTTGGTTTTTGGGCATACAATTTTCTAAATCCTTTCCTTCTATTTTTTCAATAACCATTTTACTCGTAAGTTCTGACTGTAAGGTCAATATACTTAATTTTTGGAATCCTTATCTATTGCAGGATATAATATTTATACGACTTCTTCAATTGACTTAAAATTGTTAAGTTATAACTTCTTACATCATAGTTTACATAATTTATGGTTTTTGCAAGGAATCCAAAAATAAAATACATCTCCACTAACTTAAAGAAAACAAGTTTAAGTTTAGGACTACACACAATAGATTCATGTATGTCTAAGATAAGAATAGAAAATTGTTAAATAACCTTTTGGGGGAGATAAATTTTAGTTTCTCCCTCAAATTAAGCCATTTATAGTTGTTATACACTTATGCAAGAATTAATAAAGGAGTTAGCTCTTAGCTAACCTAAAGTAATTCAAGTTAAGCTAAGGATGATTCTCAACCCAATTATGCATGTTAAAAGATATATATTTTTTTAAATTCATCAATTACTTTTTGGAGATAAGTCTAATTTTTACTTTTTGACTAAGTCGCTTACAATTGTCTTGAAATATGTAAGAATAAAATAATGGAGTTAGCTCTCAACTGACTTTAAGGAAATCAAGATAAATTAAAGATTACTCATCTCATCAATAAACATGTTAAATGAGATTTTAATATCGAGTTTAATCTATCAAAATTCTGGGAGAAGTTCAAGTGGACCTTGATTAAATATTTTGCATTGTCATTCTATTGAAAATATGACTTTTAATTTTGTTCACCAATGAATTTTTGTTCACCCCAATAACACCCATAAATAAGTAAAAATATTGGGTAAAATTTTGGAAGTCGTCCTTTTGCCATGTATCAAATCATCACACAATAAAAAGAAAGGGGTTACTTATGTAGGGTAACCAATGGATAGATCTTACTTTCAACCTCCTGCACCCCAGTGTTCAGGATCCAAAGATTTAGTTTCATCAATTAAGGAGAGGAATCTGATTTCTGGAAAGAGCATTAAGGTCAGCAAACAAGGATGTAAAGGTCAGGATCACAATCATTGTTATTGGATAAATCGGTGAATGTGGGCATAAAATAATCTCCCTAGAATGATTTTAGGGGCTAAATTTCGCTCATGGGGTAAATTTCCATGGTTTTTCCAAAAATGAGATTCGCTATTTTAAAAATGATTCGCCCAAATTCTATAGGATAAAATTATTTTACC
>JZKD02S1031180.1:656742-706586 GCA_000966675.3 Picea glauca | reverse complement strand
TTAAAAATGATTCGCCCAAATTCTATAGGATAAAATTATTTTACCTTAAAAATCGCCAAAATTTTATAAAAACTATATAAAATCCTTAGAAATTTGAATATGTTTACAAAAATATTGCCAAACATTTATAGTTGGCATATGAAGGATTAGTAAGATTCACCAAGGTTTCTACATTTTAAAATAGATTTCCATCCTTAAAATCATCCCTGCCCTAGATCCACCTACATCTAGAACAAAACAAGACATGAAATAACACTTTCCCTAAGTTACTATTAGTGAATTTACTACCAAAGAAGGAATGGATGACATACCTTTAGATATCACTTCCTTATATCTTTGTTGTCCCTGCTTCACTCCGGTTCTCTTGTGAGATCAGATCTGCAATGACACAAACCATCCAAAGTGAAATAAACAATAATAGATTCAATGAAAACCTAAACATGTGATCAAGGAGTCATGTAATAAAATGATAATGATTTTATGGGAAATAAACATGTCACCGTATTATATTAAGTAAGAGTGGAAGATACAACCAAATTGCCTTGATGTCACAAGATCTCTTTTAGTGGTCCTTTGTTCCAATACACACATACACTTGCTTCACATTTGTATGAAGATGGTCCACAAAATCTTGATGGACAAATGGATACCTCAAGAATCAGTTGCAACAGGATCCTTCACATAGTCTTCAACCTATTCTTTCAACAATTCGTTGCTTAATCTTGCTTAACCTTTTCCATGAGAAACCCATCATTATATAGGATAAGGTGAAGTGGTTAAAAGGATGAGGATGATCCCACCAAATCAGAGAAGCCAGCAGGATCACAACCATACGGACACCACCGCAGATTCTAGAAGATTCTCCTTCTATAACCTTCATGAAATTCTTCCTTTCTTTAGCTTCAAACGATGCAACACCCTACCTATACAACTACTCATGGAAACCCCACGAGCCAGGTATAGAGAAACCCACAGAAATCAAGGATTTCTGCACTGTGTACTACTTTCATCATGCGACGTCATTCTAAAAACATGCCTTGTAGAGGAAGAATTGAGTCATTTTTCTCATGTAAAAGGTTGTTTTGAGAGCCTGAACACATACTTGTAGAATCATCATCAGAGTGACCAAAATAATGTGTAAAAGAATTCCCCCAAAGTATGAGGCTGGAACTCGTGACAGTCGAAATACTTTGTAAAATGTGTGTGCGTTTCGGGAACAAGGAGGACACCAATCGGGAACCTACAAAAATCAAGTATCTGCACAATATTATACAATTTCTGAGGTAGGCATTCCCATGCTTAGACTACAAGTGATTTGGATCACAAATGTTATTCATGGCCACCAATTATACACTGTGGATCCATGTCATCAAGATTCTACATAGCCACCAGGAATACATTGTGGATATATGTATTAGGAAGATCAAATTCAAACATAGCCACAAGACACACAAAGTGGATCTATGTGTCAATACAAATCATAAATACTCCATCACAACCTAGACCAAAATGAGGAGATTGAGGGTCTTCAATCCCGTCGTCCGTAATTAAGAATCTAACCATGCGATTACAGGTGTTGAAGTCGAACATGGTAGAAACCACTTGATTACCGGTCATTGATAAAAACCATTATAAAGTGCGAGGGAAATCACCATTGATGTCAATGAATCTGAAGGTACTTTAGTAAAATCCAACGAATGTGAATAAATGAGTTGAAGTTGAACACTAGATGGAATCCATTATCGAAAGCGAAGAAACCTGCCATTGAGGCATGCATGCTCTAAGGTACTAAATGATTTCTAAGTATTGCTCCTGGATGATGAGTTGAAGTCGACAGGAAAAGACTCGTCAGAGGAGGGCCTTGATGTATCCCTCATCAATGACATGAAATAAGTATCATATTTAGGGTAGAGCAAAGTATGACAATGATTCAAAATTGACACAGGGAAGGTCGACATGGTAGGAATTGACAACTGCAGATGGCCAAATTGATAGAGGGATTGTTTGGACTTCACTTGAACATATGAATGACAAGACAATGGTCTTGGCAACATTGACTCAAAGACAACCCAATATATGAACTTGCAGAAAGTCAGACGAGAGAAAAAATGATTTCCCAATCCAGATTCAAATGATGAAGGGAGGTGTCATGTTCAAGAGAGACTATTACTGCCATTAACACAAATACAGAGATGTTTTTTTCCCAAATTTCCCCTCACCATTTCTGGCGAGTACCTCTTTATTTTTACGCAAACTTGAGGAGGATAACATATGCTTGTTGATGTAAGATCATCCTTCAGACGAGCCCCTCAGAGTATGTTTAATGAACCCTAAGAAGGAGTGGTTTGATCCCATATGGGTCTTTTGATGTTTGTTTAATGAGACCAATTAATAATATAAAATAAAATATTAATAGAAAAATTAAAAAGTGAAATAAATAGGAGTAAAATCTATTTTCACTATTTCATTTGCATTTTGCCCAAAACTTGATTATGAACCCTATTTTTACCTCAGACTTCAGTTGTCGATTGTGGGAGGCATGGGTGACTATTCAACGAACAAATTCCATCAAAATGGTAATATCCTTGTCCTCTTTCTGTTCATCAGATTGAATTTCATTTTCATCGGTTTATAATGGTTGTTTGAGTTAAATTTTTGGTCGGTAGGTGTGCATTGGGGTTGCCATAGGTGACTAGTATCAGAACCTGTGGAAATCAATTATTTTCACAGGTGCCTTGTGGCTCACCTATGGAAACCCTGCACTATGTAAAATATCTGCCTGCAACGGCTGAAAACCAAAAAATATTTATATGCGTTTAGCCAATAGAAATTTCAAAAGCAGCAAATGAGGATGCTAACTCCCTTTTATTTTCACAATGCAGGTATTTGATCATCAAAATGCTAGAGTGGAGGGAGAGGGAGCATTAATATGATTACCGTGATGCTTTGAATGACCCGAGCACTGTAAATTCCATATGGCACTGCGAATTACAGAAATTCTTTAAAATCCAGGGCATGAGGGCCCAATTGACGCTACTGGAGTATCTAGTCCACATGTGGGATGTGGACCAGTAGGTGTTTCATGTGGGTGCCCACGTACTATCCTTAGATATAAAAGATATCTATTTATTGACGGGGTTATCTTATCGTGGGTCTCATGTGACTTTGACAGGTGGAAGAGGTAGTGGTCTACCAATGCGTGAGTATCTCCATCGATATTGTGATCTCGGGGTAGAGAGACGCAAGGGAAAAGTTTCTATCAGGGGTGTCTGGGATTTATCCCTCCGGACTATTATTTTTACCATCACATGTATGGTGGGGAGTGCATTTCCTCACATGGACCTCCAAATCTATTTTCAATATGCCGTGGAGTGCATGGAAGCTAGGGTGTTCAACTGGAGTGACATAGTCCTTTAGAGCATGAAGACACCACTAACAAAATGAAAGAAGGGGGACCTGAAGAAATTCAAGTATGGATCTATTTTGGTGTCTTTCTTTTTAGAAAGATTCCCCCATTTACGTTTACAGGTAGATTGGGGCATACTAGCCCCACGAGACCCAAGGATGAAGAGGTGTTTCCACCTCATGGCTCGACATGTAGCAGGCCCCATCATAAAACACAATGATGCATTCTTTGATAGGTTGCGGCCTTAGATCCTAATGGTGGACAATTATGAATATGCTGTGTTGGATTTCAGAGGAAACCCCGACTTATTTCTACCCAAGGGCCTTCAGCGGGGAGACGCAAGTAAGAAAAACATTTTGTTTTTATGATGTTTTTTGTGAATTTTAAAATATAATATGTTTTTTATGCTTTCAATTTGACGACTAATAAAAATATTTTGACAATGCAGATGTAGGGCCACACCGGCCTCCGGGTACATCCCCTATATAGAGACAAGGGAAAGAAGATGTGGTAGCAGAATGGGATGTTGAAGACTATGAGGCAGTCGAGAAGAACCTAGAGGGATTGACCACAGACATTCCGGACATTTCCATCGGTGAAATTATGAGACGTTATCAGTGTCATACTGTAGGCGTATCTGGTTCACTTAGTCGACTACTTCATAGGGTAGGACAAGCAATAGTGTGCTACCATGAGAAACATCCTTGATGGCATTTTTTAGAAGCCATGGGCTTCATATTTTGATATTTTGGTCTTCAGACGGAAAACATTTTTTTGTAAAACACTTTTATCGTTATATATATACATGAGGCTTCTACCACCTTGCTTGATTTAATTTGAATTGTGGTTGGATTTACATGTGTCTCAAATTTCTGTCTAACACATAATTATCTAATGCATCGGTTAATGTATTTAGACATATAGGAATATGTTAATACTCAATGTAATCGAAATAACATTCCAAGAGGCAAATTCATAGATATACCCGTAACAAAGTAGGACTTCAGAAAGCATAAACATTACTTAGTTGTAGTACCACTAACTGTGAATCAAGCTGTACAATCAGGTGACAGATTCCAAGTGAAATAGCATCGATCAACAATTCGATCACTGCACTATATTCCACGATATTGTTAGTTGCACGACCGAGGCAAACACCGTGTAGACTGATTAACTCGTTCGTAGGTGCATAGATTACCCAAGCAGCGGATGCTAAGTTCTGAGTACTACAACTAGCACCATCGGTGAAGCCAATGTGGGGTAGCGAAGACACCGACATCTGGAAACCAAGAACAATGCAAGGTAAGTAACTGAGGGTCGAAACCAAATAACGAAAAAGCACACAAAAGCAACACACAAAAGTATGATATAGTAAAAATACAAGAACTCATGTAAAGATAACCTAAGCATAGTACTTCTTCAAGTAAATCTCATTTCTGGGTTCACTCAAAGGAATTCCATCATAATATACTAACTCATAGGATCCCTTCTCCAACACTCGTTTGACGATATAAGGGTCATGCCACATAGCCTCGAATTTTACGGTCCCTAGTAAATCATGATCTTGTTCATAGAGGATAACTAGATCACCTTCATATAAAACACATGGCTTGGCATGCTTGTCGTATTGGGATTTTATGCATTTTGTCTGGGTTTCAATAACCATGGTGGCATCACAATGGGTTTCGTTTAATTGCATCAGATACAATAGACATTCTTCCTTGGTAGAGGTGTTTGGGAGAAGTTCAATGGCCAGCTTCATCGATGGTATCTCACATTCAATCAGCCAAAAAAATTCAATACCATACACCAACTGAAAAGGCGTAAATCCCATGGTAGACTTTAGGGATGCCCGATAGACCCATAATGCTGAAAACAACATCGTGTGCCAACTTGTCTTGTGAATTCCTATTATCCATCGAAGCATAGTGATAAGAACCTTGTTTATCGCTTCAACTTGGCCATTGGCCTGTGGATAGTAGGGGGTTTATTTCTCATGCTAAAGACCCAACTTTTTAGTAAGCTCGAACATAATGAAATTTCAAAAATGGATACCGTGATCAGTGATGATAGTTTGCGGGATTCTGAATCGAGTGATGATATGATTGAATATGAATAGGGCTGCATATTTTCCGGTATTATCGAATGTAGGCATCGTCTCGGCCCATTTCTTGAAATAATTCACGGCTACGATGATGTATCCATGCCCCCCAACTGAGTGAGGGTTACATGTCATGAAATCAATGCCCCATTTTGTGAAAGGTCCAACGGAAACTACAGGGTGTAAAGGAGTCGGATGAGATCTTATCGTGTTATTGTATGTTTGATAAACATGACACTTATGGACGATAGTTATACAATCTTTAATCAAATAAGGCCATAAGTAGCATGCTCATAAGATATTTTGGGCAGTGGAATACCTAGACATATGACCACCACATGCTCCAGAGTGGCAGTCATTCAAATGTTTCTCAGCCTCATCGAAGGTGATACCACATTGGAAAATAGAGTCAACACCATGAAGATAAAGAGTGTCACCGAGAATTATACCGTATGCGACGACGGTCTGTACTAGAGAGGCCGGGCCGAAAAGATTGATTCTGGAGATAAATAATAATATCTCCATACCAAGCATCATCAGAACTTATCAAAAAAATAGATTCATCATGTTAGGAATCCTCTGCCACATTTTTTGTCTCAGCAGAGGGAAGGTCACATATCAATTCGACAAATTCCAAATATTTCTTTGACTTAGCGAGTTCAAAATCTAAGTTGAACTCTCGGAGAATCACTATCCATTTGGAGTATTTTCCCCCTAGAAATTGGCATGTAAGGATATGTTGCATAGGGTTGCAATCGAAAATGATATTGGTCTTGCCTAATAGGATATAGTGATGAAAATGTTGGACAGCTTGAACAGCTTCCAAGGCCAATTTTTCCACATGTAGCTATTTGGCCTTGACAGTCATGAGACTTTGACTCAAACAATAAATTGCATGTTCATCGTGTGAGTCATCCTCTTGGACTAAAACCATGGCAATGGTAGATTCCGAAGCAACGAGGTAGAGGAAATAGTCTCGACTATAATCTGGTGGGAAAAGAAGTGGTGTTTGTGTTAGGGAAAGATTCAAATCTTTGAAGTCTTTTTTAGAAGTTTCGTCCCATACGAATTCATAACCCTTCTTCAACAGTCAAGTAAATCCTAGCGTTAAATCAACGTAGTTGGGAATGAATGGACTCAAAAAAATTTCCTTCCCTTGCAAACTTTGGAGCTGGTGTAAAGTAGAAGGAGGAGGTAGATTAAGGATGGCCTCAACCTTCAAAGGATCCACCCTAATTCCATGAAATGACACAATAAAACAAAAAAATTGGTCGGAATCCACACAAAAAACACATTTGTGTGGGTTTAAACGTATACGATAATAACGACAACAAATAAAAATGACTCGGAGATGGGCCACATGATCTTGGCGGTGCATGGAATGGGTCAGTAGATCATCAAGATATGGTTGTACAATGTGCTTGATATCGTGAAAATCATAAGACATGGCATGTTGAAAAGTCACACCAGCATTCTTCAAATTGAAAGGGAGTTTCCAGTAGGAAAAAGTACCCCAAGGACAAATGAAAGAAGTTTTGTTTTGATCCGTGGGTAAAATGTTAATATAATTATAGCCGGAGAAACCATCCATTAATGAGAAGATTTCACTCCCAGTGCAATCGTCGACGATATGGTCAACGAAAGGAGTTGGAAAGTTGTCCTCGGGACAAGATTTATTAATATCCCTATAATCGATGCATACACGGATCATGCCTTGTTTTTTATTAACTAGAACTAGATTGGATACCCAATCAGTTAAAGTCATAGGATAGGTAAAGCCAGCCTTGAGAATTTTTTAAACTTTGAGTTTGATAACGATGGATTTATGGGGTTGGACTGGGCGAAGTATCTGTCGAATGGGTTTAGCGTTCAGGTAGGTCTTAATTTCATGTACAACAATGTCAATGTCAATACCCGACATCACTTCCTAAATCCAAGCGAAAACATCACGAAATTATTTTAAAATAGCTTCATAAGTGACAACTTCATTATTGGAACAAGTGGCTCTGATGTGAACATATTCAACAACTCCAGGCTTAATAGATATGTCTAGAGGAACAGTGGGTGAAATATTACTCAGGTTCCCTTCATAAATCACATCGTGTGTTGACTCGGGAACATAGGAAATGACAACAACGGTCGACAGAGTCGAAATCCATTGGTAACTATCTAAAGTATGTTGTTCTACGAAGAGAATGGAACGATGATGTCCATCATCCCAAGGGGTGTCTTCCATAGACATAATAGACATAATCATC
This sequence comes from Picea glauca, assembly GCA_000966675.3. Classification (NCBI taxonomy): domain Eukaryota; kingdom Viridiplantae; phylum Streptophyta; class Pinopsida; order Pinales; family Pinaceae; genus Picea; species Picea glauca. The sequence goes on along the minus strand of JZKD02S1031180.1, from coordinate 698,821 downwards.
TCGTCGGTAGGAAAAATGACGTGAAATGGATTAGGAGATGATTCACTAAAAGAGGGGGTAGAAGGGGTTGTCGATTGAATGGCTTGATAAGCTGACTCAACTGAACTTAAAGGCATTTGCTCGCCATAGTGAAGATAATCATCGGGATCAGGTACTATCCATGGGTCTTGAGATGCAAGGTTTCGTTGTAGCATCCTACTCTTGCGTACACTGAGAAAACTTATTCTTTGAGGATACTTGCTTGCAAGTGATCCAGATTATTATACTATTGGGAATTTGATTATGATTATGAGGTGTTATGGATTGATGACATGTTATTTTTCTATTTTGACATAGACAGGTGCTATTGACTCGGTTTCCCTGAGTATATAGGATTTTGGACCTCGAGGATGCAGAGGCATCGATGAAACCCCTTGGACTCCGGATCGAGTCAGGGAGTGGACTGTTGGGGTTTTATTGTTGTATATATGACATTTTTGCATCTGATTAGATGATATGATTATGGATATTATTTCTAACATGATTCGTTGATGATGCAGGCTGATGATAGCTTGCCGAATAGACTCACATGTGGAGTAGAGGGGTCACGCATGATAACCAGAGACGTTGAGGGAAAGTTGTGGACAACAGACCTGCCACATCCTACTAGCACTACCGTCGTGTCTCAAACTGTAGGTTAACGATTACCTAGTTCGAGAAGACCTACGATGTCGTGAGGGAAGACTGTGACAATCGCTCACGATAATTCTAAGGGGCGTGCAATAAGGTAGAGGCCTTATTCCTTAGAGGCCCTTAGTCTCCCACAAGATCACCTAAGGGAGTATTGACTCTAGGGGTTTTTGATGTCTACCAAGTCAGTCAAGAGGCGAGTGGCACCCTTGGAGCATGTAGTGCGTCCTGAAGGGCACGTCACGTAAGGGAAATAGAATGAGGTGAGTGGCACCCTTGGAGAAACTGGTGTGTCCTGAAGGGCATGTCATGTTGTTAAATAATCAGTGAATAAACCTAGATGGACTTAGAATGAATAATTTGATAAGAAAGATTAAAAATATTTTCCCTAATAAAATTTTGCCTAGCCTAGGAAAATAAAATCTAGGTCTAAGTGACACTTGTGGAAAGAAAATAAAAATAAATAAATAAATATACTAATAATCATCATTAAACATGTGACAAAAAGGGGGTACGAAACTCGATTAAATTATTAAAATCAAATTATGCAGTGATTTAAAATTTTAAAAGGGAAATAATTGTTTGTCACATGTGCTAATTAAAATTTTTACTAAAATGAAAAAGGGGGAAAAAGCATAAAGTCTGCACTTACTAATTTAAGTTTTAGATAGAAAGGGAAAGAGGGAATTTAAAAGATTTAGAAAACCAAGGGAAAAAGGGGGAAACATAAAGAGAAAAGAGAAACATAAGGAAAAATCAGAATGACTAACTTGGCAAGGAATCTTGCCTTTAAGAACTTTCTAAATTGAAATCAACTAGTAAATTATTAAGGGGGTAAGTCATTAAATTGTGTGAGGGAATATGGAGACACCTAGGAGAGATTCTACGAATGCTTTTAGGTGGGTGAGGGAAAGAGGAGTAATGAATTAATTAATGAAATTGATTTCTGCTGCAATGAAGGGGATGGATGACACATGTACGGGGATGATTTTTCTGAATCAAATTATTGGGAATTAAATTAAATGGGAATTTGGGAAATAAAATGACTTAAAAACTCTATATAAAGGAGGGAGAAGGAGGAGGATGGATCTCTTTTGTTATGAATAACCTTACGCTGCAGAATTTTAGACTTGACTGACTTAGCTTGTGGGAGTTGGGATACCCAACTCGCTAAGTAGTGGTAGCTCGGCCTTGCGAGGTGAGCTGGGAGCTAGTTGTTCTATGGGTTAGTGTGTGTGGCCCCTTTGCGTCTTGGGGGGCTAAGGGGGAATAAGAGTACCCCTAGCGTTGGCCATGAGGTACCGGTGAAGTCTCATCGATCGACAAGCGGGAGCTGCATGGAGCGTGTGGGACAACGACTCAGAGTGGATGAATTGGGCTACGGTACGTTTACTTTTATTCTGCATGGTAGATTATTATTATACCATATGCTTTAAATTCTGTAATTTTAACTGTGTAAGGTGTTGACTTAGCATTTTAATTGAGAACTTAATTTCCCCATAGCCTTAAGTTCGATGCTTGACTTGATTCCTTTGGCACTTGATCCTTGATGTTGTGACTATCATGTTGGTTTTAATTGATCTTTATGAAGATTTTATGCATGGTCTTCATCCTCATCCCTAGTTCGCCAGTCCACGCGTTAGGAGTCGGCCAGGAGTTGAATCGACGGTCATCAGTTCGGTGCACATCGACGTATAGATTCTAATTCCCTGCTTTTCTATGCATGGATGATGAGCGAAGGATGCTTTTGCCCAGTCGTGTACCCCTGTTGATTGTTCTTGGTTGATTTATGGTTTTTGCGCCTTCTTGTATTGAGTAATTCCGCCATTGTTATCATTCCTATCCCCAAATTTGTAACTATGTGTTTTACTTACGTATTGATGGACGAATTACTTATCTTTTTCACTGAAATTTTATTCCTTACAAACTTGTGAATTTTCTCTCTGCAATTTAATACCTTGACTGCAAATTTTCCTTTGCAATTATTTACAGTTTGATGGAAAATATCTCTACATCTTAAATCCATAGTTTTCTCTGCGATCTATTATTTCTGATGGGATTTTGCTCTGAGTTTTCGATACACTAAACCTCAAAAGTTTTCTCTGTGTTTTATTAAATCTGATGGCAAACAACCTTTGCGATTCAACATTTTCCTTCTCTCTGGAAAGCCCTGCCCATTTTACTTTCAATTAAATTCAGTAATGTAAATAGAAGAGTGAAAACGAATGCTGAAGCGTCTTCTATCTATCTATGTTCGTCTCTCTATCTTAGAGATTTGTCCACGAGATATACTGAAAGTTCTTATCTCCGTTTCAGAGATTTCTTCCAGATATATGATTAAAGGAAATAAAATACCAAAGGTAACATAATGAGAAAATGTAAATATAAAGATAACAGCTAATTACGTGGGCATTATTTGCAATATTTTCATGAATAAAAATTGATGAATGTAATGAAGGGTAGATGCTCACGATCAAATCTGCTATTATTTAATTACCAAAAGCAGAAATGGCTTATGTAACCTCTTTGTTATTTATTTATGTATAAATACTTAGTGTATAAATTTTCTGGTTCATTATTTATTATTTTACCACTATGTTTTAACAATCAAAATCAAATGCATGTAATGCTTAGGAATCTCGCAATCTAACAATTCGGGTTTTACAGAAATTGAAATCTACTTGAATGGAAAGACAACAACAAACCTGAGTTCAAGAAATAAATGCATTTTCTTTACAGATTTAATTGGACCTGTTTATAACCTTATGAGATCATCAGTAGAACGAAAAAGTAAAGTGTGTTTTTATTACCAATTTAAAAGGTGTTTACAGATTTCTCCAACAGTTATGCTCGGAGTATTAGAAAACAGGGGAAAACATAATTATGTGAGCGTGATTAGTAACATGTTATAAATTAGCAAAACTGTTGAAGGGTGGATGTTATACTACTTTCTGAGTTGATATTTTAGTGACAACTACCCTTTTTAATTTTGATTGTAAGATGGCACTTTCAGACAACGATGGGGTTAGGACTGCGTATTTACTATGTAATGGTGTTCTGACTGCGTTCTCACCCTTTTCAATTGATAGATAGATTATGAGATAAATGATTGCGTTTTTACATTTACCTAACAGCGATAATAATTTGCATTGTTGTTTCTGGACAACGTCCCTCCTTTATTAAGTAGCAATAATAATCATAGTGGTTGGATATCGTTTAATAATAGCAACAAACTGCATTGAATGGCTCTGAATGACATTTAGTTATGAAGAAGAAGATAGAATTAAATCCCATTGAATGGCATCGAGGTGGAAATTATGTATAAGCAACGTAATAGTATAGCAGTGTAAAAATGGCTTTTATTTATAACCACATAACAACATTAAAATGGCATTAAAATTTTCACTGAAATGGAAATCACTTATTGACAACAACCACTTATATAATTTAGACAACAATTGCAATTTAATCACCAACAAATTTTATATATGATGGACAACATGTTGTAATTAATATTGTTGATAGTGTTATAACCGAGGATATATAAGGACGTTGATTAATAGTCTTACATTAAAAACGATATATATTGATATAGTTAATATCTTTATGTACTGTTAAACTGTTAAATTAGATTTGTGTTTATTGATTAATTAGGACTTGTCAAATTAGACAACATTGTCGTTTAGACATTGAAGTAACGTAAGATCACTTTTAATGATGAGTAATGCACTTACTTTAATAGCCATGTACCTTGCTGATAAGCATATGGATTTTTTTGAGTTATGTATTAGTTCACACTTGATAGCGTTCATGTCATTAGTAACATTACAATAGCTTACACTTCGGGCCTAGACTTCTTGCTTAACTTTTAGGGCTTCTTGGTTGTCATCAAGTCATTTTGGTTTGCGCCTTTGTTGAGCAATGTCTTCATGCATATTGTCGACCCATTGATTGGGAGCGTGGGTGTAGTCCTCATGTTAGTGACTCAGCTCCTAACAAGTTGGAATCATCTAGAGTCCTTGGTCCAGATAGGTTAGGTAGCGCTAGGGTTATCACCACACGTATCACCTGGGGGCGTCATGAGTCTCGATGAGGGGGTCATGGCGTGCCCTATTGGATAGAAGCCAATGCTAGCTTGGCCAGAGTTTGTGCCTTTCGTGTGAGTGTTGTTGATCATTGTAAGTTTGCTAATGGTGCATGGGTTGAACACCTTCATGCATTGAGTTGCGTGCCATCGAGGTTCTATTTAAATGGCCGTTGAGGCCATTGTGTCGAGATGGGGATGTTTTCCCCTAGCTTGTAGGTGTGGTCATGTATGTGTCGGGTGGGTAGTCATTTATCCTTGTTGTTTTACACATGTTTCACCCAGTTGCTCTTGTTCCAGTGCGTGAAGTCATAATTGCTTATTGCATGTTCTGTGGGCATGGTGCTCACCGTCAGATGTGTTGTTTAGCTGTAATTGTTTTTGTCGTCCTGTTTTTAAAAAAATAATTGCACCTTCTGCTTCTCTTATAGTCGTAATGAATGGGTCTCTACATATGGTATCAGAGCGGGTTCAACCCCTAACTTGGGAACACTACGAATTTTGTTGATATGATATTTGATTATAATAATGGTAATTAAGTTGACTTGTATTTGTGTAGGTAATCATGGTTAGAGAACGCCATGGAGGCAGACGACAAGGTGCTAGGGGAGGAGACGCAATGCCTCCAACAACATCCACGCCTGAGGGGTCTAACCCCCATGTAGACGAACATGTTGTCGGGTAGGAGCAAATAGCGATAGGTGATGTGGTTGGGTTGTTGAGCTCTTTTTAGTGCATGTCTAAGGCATTGATTATCCATTTGGACAGAGATGAGGCCAAGGCACCGACACCCCTTGAGTGTCCACCACGCACTCCGGTTGGTACTAGTAGCATTCACCGTGAACTTGAGAAGGCCAAATTTCTCGAGTTCTTTAGTGCCTCGGACAAAGAAACCGTCGAGGCATGGTTGGAGAATATGGCAATGTGATTTTCACTTCACGGCTATACTTCCAACATGAAGGTCCACATGGTGGTCTTTCAATTGAAGGGGAGCGCTCTTCTATTGTGGAAGACGCTCCTACCACAATTGAGCATTATCGTCGAATACATGTCATGGGAACTGTTTGAGGAATGGTTCCGAGAGGTACATATCAGAGGAATTCATTGAGCGTCAGCTCAACGAGTTCAACGCCTTATGACAAGGCGGTCATACGGTGCCTGAGTATGAGGCCTGTTTTATGGAGTTGCTTCGGTATTCTCTACACCTTAATACTAAAAGACTTAAGGTCAACAGGTTCTTGTTCGGCCTTAATGTTAGCATACATGCAAAGGTTATGATTTTGATGCCTCATACCTTGCATGATGCATTCCATAAGGCTCTCATAGCAGAGGAGGAGCTTATCAGTAGGGATGAGAGCAGGACTCCAGAGAGACCAGAAGGGTAGGTGTCATCTGGTATGCAACAACATCAGACCTCAGCTAGACAGAGGCGTGGGTATCGTGGCTTCCATATAGGATCCACTTTCACTACACCTCAGGGACTAGCACCTCAACAATAGACACCTTGTTAGGGACCACAACATCAACATCAACATCGACCGCAACAATAATAGTTTAGGCCTATTCAACAGAACATACCAGGATTCCAGGTCGGTGGGCCGTCATCTTCTACTTCGGGTACCACGAGTACTGGACTGAAAAAGGGGTGTTGGACTTGTGGAGAGCCACACTACCAGCACGAATGCCTAGTGGAGAGGACTAGAGTATCAAGATCAGTCAGACCCACTACCAAGGGAGATTTGGGCAAGGATTATCAGATTCATGCAGCGGTGAATAAACTCCAGGTAGAGCACCAGTCGACTGTGCTTGAGACATTAGGTATTGTCGTTGACCAGACCCTTAGAACTTTGACAAATCCTAGTGCTACTAAGAGTTTCATTTCTAGTGCAGGGCTAAAAATGATTAAGGTAAAGGGAGTCAAACAAGATGATTTTAGCTTTATGGAGATGGCTTTGAGAGCCAAACATAAAGTTGGAGGCAAGGTTACGGGTTGTACACTTAACCTGGGAGAGTTTTTTAGTAGGGCCAACTTGTACATCACAATCTTAGGATCTTATGATGTCGTGATCGATATGGACTGGTTGGAATCGCATGAGGCGATACTCAATTGCAAGACAAAATGGTTGAGCTTGGTCGATGATGAGGGACAGAGACGCGTGATTGTAGGATGGAACTAGGGAGTTTCCCTGAGGTTCATCTCTTCCTTGTAGCTATGTAAGAGCATGTGCAAGGGTTGTAAGATTTATTTGATCCTTGCGTTAAACGAGAACGGAGTAGCGAAAGGTCTAGAATACCTTCCTGTGGTGAGTGAGTTTGCAGACGTCTTCCCGGAGCAGTTACCTCAGATGTTGTGGAAGAGGGAATTGGAGTTTACTATAGACCTAAAATCGGGGACTGAACCAATAGCTAGAATGCCTTATCGGATGTCGACCACAGAGTTATAGGAGTTGAGAATGCAACTAAAGGAGTTGCTAGACCGTGCACTTATACGTCCAAGTCTGTCACCGTGGGGCACGCCTTTCATTTTCATACGAAATAAGGATGGGTTGTGGAGACTCTGCATTGACTACCGTCAATTGAACAAGGCAAGGATCAAGAATCATTATCCACTTCCAAAGATTGATGATTTGTTCGATCAGATGAAGGGTGCGATGGTGTTTTCCAAGATCGACTTGAGATCAGGGTATCACTAGTTATGAATCAAGGAGAATTTCATCCCTAAGACTACCTTTAAGATGAGGTATTGTCATTATGAGTTTACTGTTTTACCATTTGGATGGACAAAGGCCCTAGGGGTATTTATGAGTTTGATGAACGGGGTGTTCTACGAGTACTTGGGAAAGTTCGCCCAAGTATTCATTGACGATATTTTGAATTACTCTCGGACAACAGAGGAGAATGAAGAGCACTTGCGCTTGGTACTACAGTGTTTGTGAGAGCACAAATTGTATGGGAAGTTGTCCAAATGCTCATTTTGTCAATCGAAGATTCACTACTTATGACATGTCATATTCGGTAGGAAAATGTCATGCATGATAACCAAAGACGTTGAGGGAGAGGTGTGGATAGTAACCCTACCATAGCCTACTAGAACTCTCATCATGGCTCGAACTATAGGTTAACGATTACCTAGTTCGAGAAGAACCACGATGTCGTGAAGTCAGATTGCGACAGTCTCTCATGATGATTCTAAAGGGTGAGCAATAAGGAAGGGGCCTTATTCCTTAGAGTCCCTTAGTCTCCCACAAGATCACCTGACAGATTATTGACTCCAGGGGTTTTTGATGTCTACCAAGTCAATCAAGAGGCGAGTGGCACACTTGGAGCACGTAGTGTTTCTTGAAGGGTATGTCGTGCAAGGGAAACAAAATGAGGCGAGTGGCAACCTTGGAGCACATGGTGCATCCCGAAGAGCACGTCGCGTTGTTAACTAATAAGTGAATAAACCTAGATGGCCTTAGAATGAATAATGTGATAAGAAATATTAAAATCATTTTCCCTAATAAAATTTCGCCCAGCCTAGGAAAATAAAATCTAGGTCTAAGTGATACTTTTGGAAAGAAAATAAAAAATATATAAATAATTATACTAATAATCATCATCAAACATGTGGAAAAAAGGGGTTACGAAACTCGATTAAATTATTAAAATCAAATTATGGAGGGATTTAAAATTTTAGAAGGGAAATAATTGTTTGTCACATGTGCTAATTAAAATTTTTACTAAAATGAAAAAGGGGGAAAAAGCGTAAAGTCTACACTTACTAATTTTAGTATTAGATAAAAATGGAAAGAGGGAATTTAAAAGATTTCAGAAACTAACGGAAAAAGGGGGAAACATAAAGAGAAAAGGGAAACATCAGGAAAAAGCAGAATGATGAACTTGGCAAGGAATCTTTCCTTTAAGAACTTTCTAAATTGAGCTCAACTAGTAAACTAGTAAGGGGGTAAGTCATTAAATTGTGTGAGGGAATATGGGGACACCTAGGAGTGATTCTAGGAATTCTTTTAGGTGGGTGATGGAAATAGTAGTAATTAATTAATTAATGAAATAGATTTCTAGTGCAATGAAGGGGATGGGTGACACATGTACGGAGATGATTTTTTTGAATAAAATTATTGGGAATAAAATTAAATGGGAATTTGGGAAATGAAATGACTTAGAAACTCTATATCAAGGATAGAGAGGGAGGATGATGGATCACTTTTGTTATGCATAACATTACGCTGCATAATTTTAGACTTGACTGAATTAGCTTATGGGAGTTGGGATACCCAACTCGGTGAGGAGTGGTAGCTCGACCTTGCGAGGTGAGCTGGGAGCTAGTTGTTCTCTGGTTTAGTGTGTGTGGCCCCTTTGCATCTCGGAGGGATAAGGGGGAAGAAGAGTACCCATAGCGTTGGCTGGGAGGTACCGGTGAAGTCTCATTGGTCGACAAGCGAGAGCTGCATGGAGCGCGGGGGACAATGACTCAGAGTGGACGAATTGGGCTACGGTGAGCTTACTTTTATTTTGCATGGTAGATTATTATTATACCTTACGCTTTAAATTCTGTAATTTTAACTATGTAAGAACGTGTTGACTTATCATTTTAATTTAGAACTTAATTTCGTCATAGCCTTAAGCTCGTTGCTTGACTTGATTCCCTTGGCACTCGATCCTTGATGTTGTGACTGTCCTATTGGTTTTAATTGATCTTTATGAAGAGTTTATGCCTAGTCTTCATCCTCATCCCTAGTTCATTATTCGACGCCTGAGCAGTCGGCCATGAGCCAAATTAAAGGTCATCACTTAGGTTCACATCAACCTATAGATTCTAATGCCCTGCTTTTATGTGCATGGATGATGAGCAAATGATGCTTTTTCCCAGTCGTCTACCCCTGTTGATTATTCTTGGTTGATTGTTGGTCTTTGCGCCTTCTTGTGTTGAGTAATTCTTCCATTGTTATCATTCCTATCCCCAAATTTGTAACTCTACATTTCACTTAAGTCTCTATGGACGAATTACTTATATTTTTCTCTGAAATTTAATTCCTTACAAACTGACGAATTTTTGCTCTGCAATTTAATACCTTGACTATAAATTTTCCTTTGTAATCATTTACAGTTCGATGGAAAATAGCTTTGCGTCTTAAATCCATAGTTTTCTCTACGATCTATTGTTTGTGATGGAATTTTACTCTGAGTTTTTGATACACTAAACCTCGAAACTTTTCTCTGCGTTTTATTAAATCCGATGGCAAACAACCCTTGCGATTCAACACTTTCCTTTGCTCTGGAAATCCCTTCCCAGCTTACTTTCAATTAAATTCAGTAATGTAATTAGAAGAGTGGAAACAAATGCTGAAGCATCTTCTATCTATCTTTGTTTGTCTCTCTATCTTAGAGATTTGTCCAGGCGATATACTAAAAGTTTGTATCTCTGTTTCAGAGATTTCTCCCAGAGATCTGATTAAAGGAAATAAAATACCAAAGGTAATAGAATGAGAAAATGTAAATCTAAAGATAACAACTAATTACGTGGGCATTATTTTCAATATGTTCATGAATAAAAATGGGTGAATGTAATGAAGGGTGGATGCTCACGATCAAATATTCTATTATTTAATTACCTGAAGAATAAATGGCTTATGTAACCTCTTTGTTATTTATTTATGTATAAATACTTAGTGTATAAATTTTCTGGTTCATTATTTATTATTTTACCACTATATTTTAACAATCAAAATCCAATGCATGTAATGTTTATCAATCTCGCAATATCACAAACCAGGTTTTAAAGAAATTTAAATCTATTTGAGCGGAAAGACAACAACAAACCTAAGTTCAAGAAATAAATGCATTTTCATTACAGATTTAATTGGACCTATTTATAACCTTATGAGATCATCAGTAGAACGAAGAAGTAAAATGTGTTTTTATTATCAATTTAAAAGGTATTTAAAGATTTCTCCAACAGTTATGCTCAGAGTATTAAAAAAGGGTGGATGTGATACTACTTTCTGAGTTGACATTTTAATGAAAAATACCCTTTTTAATTTTTATTGCAATATGGCACTTTCACACAACGATGGGGTTAGGACTGAGTATTTACTATGTAATGGTGTTATGACTGCGTTATCACCCTTTGCAATTGATAGATAGCTTATGAGATAAATAGCTCGTTTTTACATTTACCTGACAACAATAATAATTGGCATTGTTGTTTCTGGACAACGTCCCTCCTTTATTAATTAGCAATAATAATCATAGTTGTTGGATATCGTTTAATAATAACAACAAACTACATTGAATGGCTCTGAATGACATTTAATTACGAACATACATATAGCATTAAATCCCATTAAATGCAATCGAGGTGGAAATTATGTCTAAGTAGCATAATAGCATCAAATTTGCATTTAATAGCTGGAACTGACATTTGATTATGAACAACAATTTAGCATTATAATTGCATTGAACATCGTAGAAATGGATTTTATTTATAACTGCATAAAAACATTAAAATGGCATTAAAATTTGCACTGAAATAACACTCACTTATTGACAACAACCACTTATATAATTTAGACAATAATTGCAATTTAATCGCCAACATAAATAGTGTTATAAATGGGGATATATAAGGAGGTTGATTAATAGTGTTACATTAATAACGATATATATTGATATAGTTAATATCTTTATGTACTATTAAATTGTTAAATTAGATTTGTGTTTATTGATTAATTAGGACTTGTCAAATTAGACAACATTGTCGTTTAGACATTGAAGCAACATAAGATCACTTTTAATGATGATTAGTGCAGTTACTTTAATAGACATGTACCTTGCTGACAAGCGTATGGATTTTGTTGAGTTTTGTATTAGTTCACACTTGATAATGTTCATGTCATTAGTAACATTACAATAGTTTACACTTTGTTCCTAGACTTCTTGCTTAACTTTTAGGGCTTTTTGGTTGTCGTTGAGTCATTTTGGTTTATGCATTTGTTGAGAGATGTCTTCATGCATCTTGTCAACCCATTGCTTGGGGGCGTGGGTGTAGTCCTCATGTCAGTGACTCGGCTGCTAGCGAGTTGGATTCATCTAGAGTCCTTGGTCCAGATAGGTTAGGTAGCGCCAGGGTTATCACTGCACCTATCACCTAGGGACGTCATGAGTCCCAATGCAGGGATCATGGTGCGCCTTATTGGATAGAGGTGAATTATAACTTGGTCGGAGTCTGTGCCTTCCGTGTGGGTGTTGTTGATCATTGTAACTTTGCTAATGGCGCATGGGTTGAATGGCTTCATGCGTTGAGTTGTGCTCCATCGAGGTTCTAGTTAACTGGTCATCAAGGCCGTTGTGTTGGGATGGAGATGTTGTCCCTTAGCTTGTAGTATTGGTCATGTATGTGTCGGGCAGGTAGTCATTTATCCTTATTGTTTTACGCATGTTTCACCCAGTTTCTCTTGTGCCATTGTGTGGAGTCATAGTTTCTTGTTTCTTGTTCTTAGGGCATGGTGCTCGTCATCAAATGTGTTGTTTAGCTGTAATCGTTGTTGTTGTCCTGTTTAAAAAAAAAAATGCACCTTCTTCTTCGTTTATAGTCGTAACGAATGGGTCACTAGATATGGTATCAGAGCGGGTTCAACCCGCGACTTGGGAACACTACGACTTTTGTTGATATGATATTTGATTATAATGTTTCTAATTATGTTGACTTGTATTCTTCCAGGTAATCATGATTAGAAGACACCACAGAGGCAGATGATGGGGTACTAGGGGAGGAGGCACGACGCCTCAAGAAGCATCCATGCCTGAGGGGTCTAACCCCCAGGGAGATGAACAAGTTTTTGGGTAGGAACAGATAGTGGTAGGTGATGTGGTTGGGTTGATGAGGTATTTTCAGTGCATGTCTAAGGCATTGATTAGCCGTTTGGACAAAGATGAGGCCAAGGCACCTACATCCCCTAAGGGTCCACCACGCGCTCCGGTTGCTACTGGTAGCATTCACCCTAAAATCGAGAAGGCCAAATTTCCCAAGTTCTTTGGTACCTCGGACGGTCAGCCGTCGAGGCATGGTTGGAGAATATTGCTATGTGCTTTACACTTCGTGACTATATGTCCAATAGAAATGTCCGCATGGTGGTCTTTCAATTGAAGGGGAGTGCTCTTCTATGGTGGAACACGCTCTTGGCACAATTGAACATGACCATCGAAGACGTGTCATGGGAATTGTTCGAGGAATGGTTCCAAGAGAGGTACCTATAATAGGAATTCATTGAGCGTCATCTCAACGAGTTCAACGCCTTACGACAAGAAAATCGTATGGTTCATGAGTACGAGGCCCATTTTATGGAGTTGCTTCGGTATGCTTCGCACCTTAATACTAAGAGACTTAAGGTTAATAGGTTATTTTTTGGCCTTAATGTCAACATACACGCAAAGGTTAGGATTTTGATGCGTCATACCTTCCATGATGTCATCCAGAGGGCCGTCATAGTAGAGGAGGAGCTTATCAGCGGGGGTCAAAGAAAGACTTCAATGAGAACAATAGGGCAGGTGTCATCTGCTGCACAACAGCATCAGACCCCAAATAGACAGCCGCCTAGGTATCATGGCTTCCAGAGAGGATCCAATTTCACTATAGCTCGATGACCAGCGCCTCAGCAGCGGACACCTTATTGGGGACCATAGCATCAGCAACAACATCGACCACAGTAGAAGAATTTTAGGCCTGTTCAGTAGAATAGACCAGGATTCAAGGTTGGTGGGCCATCATCTTCTACTTCAGGTACCAAGAGTACTGGACCAAAGAAGGGGTGTTGGACTTGTGGGGAGCCACACTACCAGTACGATTTCCTAGTGGAGAGGAATAGAGTATCAGGATCAGCTGGACCCACTACTGTGGGAGATTTGGGAAAGGTCCATCAGATTCATGTAGCAGTGAATAACCGTCAGGAAAAGCACCAGTCGACTGTGCTCGAGATGTCAGGTACCTTCACTGACTAGTAGATCTTAGTGCTACTGAAAATTTCATTTCTGGTGTAGCGCTAAAAAGGATTAAGGTAAAGATAGTCAAACAGGATGAGTTTAGCTTTGTAAATATGGCTTCGGGAAACAAACAAAAGGTTGAGGCTAGGTTACGGGATGTAAGCTTAACCTAGGAGATTTTTTCAGTAGGGCCAACTTGTATGTCATGATCTTGGGATCTTATGACGTCGTGATCGGTATGGACTGGTTGGAATCGCATGAGGTGATACTCAACTGTAAGACAAAATGGTTGAGCTTGGTCGATGATGAGGGACAGAGATGCATGATTGTAGGATGGAAGCAGGGAGTTTCCTTCAGGTTCATCTCTTCCTTCCAGCTACAGAAGAGCATGCTCAAGGGATGTAAGATTTATGCGATTCTTGCATTAAATGAGAAGGGAGTACTAGGAGGTCTAGAACACCTTCCTGTGGTGAGAGAGTTTGCAGATGTCTTCCTGGAGGAGTTACCTAGGATGTTGTCATAGAGGGAATTGGAGTTTACTATAGACCTAAAATCAGGGACTGAACCAATAGCTAGAATGCCTTATCGAATGTCGACCCCGGATTTACAGAAGTTGAGAATGCAACTGAAGGAGTTACTGGACTTGGGACTTATACGTCCAAGTGTGTCACTATGGGGCACACCTATTATTTTCATATGAAAGAAGGATGGGTCTTGGAGACTTTGCATTGACTAGAGTCAATTGAACAAGGAAACGATGAAGAATCAGTATCCACTGCCAAGGATTGATGATCTATTCGATCAAATGAAGGGTGCGACAGTGTTTTCCAAGATCAAATTGAGATCAGAGTATCACTAGTTACGAATCAAGGAGGATGATGTCCCTAATATTGCCTTTAAGATGAGGTTTGGTCATTGTGAGTTTGTTTTTTTACCATTTGGACTGACAAATTCCCTAGGGGTATTTATGAGTTTCATGAACGGGGTGTTCCACGAGCACTTGGACATGTTCATCCAAGTATTCATTGATGATATTTTGGTTTACTCTTGGATGATGGAGGAGCATGAAGAGCACTTGTTCTTGGTACTACAGTGTTTGCGAGAGAAAAAATTGTATGGGAAGTTTTCCAAATGCTCATTTTATCAATGGAAGATTCACTACATAGGGCATGTCATCTCCGGCGAAGGTATCATCATGGATCCAGCAAAGGTCAAGGCTATTATGGAATGTCCTGCACTGATGAATGTCCCAGAAGTGCGAAGCTTCATGGGTTTAGTAGGATACTATCGATAGGATGAGGGATTTTTGAAGATAGCAAATCCGATCAGAGAATTTCATAAGAAGAACAAGAAGTTTGTTTGGACCGAGAAATGCGCAGAATCATTTCGGAGGCTCAAGGAGCTGTTGACAACGACGCTGATACTAAAGGTCCATGATATGGATGTAGACTTCTTGGTATGCACTAACACATCCAAGGAAGGCTTAGGCAGAGTCTTGATGCAATACGGTCGAGTGATCACTTACATATCAAGGAAACTGAGAAGGCATGACGAGAACTATGCAATGCATGATTTGGATTTGTTAGAAATTGTATATGCCTTGAAGGTTTGGATACACTACCTTGTTGGATGAAAATTTGAACTAAAGATGGACCATTGTGGACTACAACACATCTTTACACAAAGCGACCTGAACGCGTGACAACGACGTTGGTAGGAACTGCTTAGCAAGTACAATTTCAAGATTTCTTACATAAAAGGAACAGTGAACTGAGTGGCAGATGCATTGAGTCAGAGACCACACATATTTCCATTGTTTCCTCTTCAGACGAATCTACGTGAAAATATTCTAACTTTACAGCACGAAGATGACTGGTACAAAGAGGTCGAGGATTTTTTTGGACAAAACACAATGATGGTACCAATGATGATACACTAAGGATTTTTACGTTTGACGACGATGGATTATTGAGGTTTAAAAATCAGATTTGCGTACTGTCGAATAACAAGTTGAGGATTTTGATCCTAAAGGAGGCTTACAAAGGAGTGTACATGGCTCACCCATGAGTCACGAAGATGAGGGATAACCTTAAGCCCTTATTCTTCTGGAAAGGAATGAAGTGAGACATAGTTAACTATGTGGCCAGATGTTAAGAATGTTAGTAGGTAAAGGGGGACCATAGACATCCAGTAGGATTACTACAGCCACACGCTATTCTAGAATCAAAATGGGAGGTCATTTTGATGGATTTCATTGTTGGATTGCCACTGACGGCAAGGAGACATGACTCGAATTATGTTGTAGTCGACACTCTGATGAAGAGTGATCATTTTATTCCTGTGCATGTGACATATCACACACCTGACATAGCTAGATTTTTCATCAATGAGATTGTGAGGCTTCATGGTGTGCCTAAGAGTATTATATCTGATCAAAGATCGATGTTTATTGGACGATTTTGGACTAGTTTCCAAGAGGCCTTAGGAACCCAACTTAACTTTAGTACTGCGTATCACCTGGAGACTGACGGGCATACCGAATGAATGAAATAGTCCTTGGAGGAGATGTTGTGCATGTACATGATGGACCAACAAAAGTGTTGGGAAGAATTCTTTCCCCTGGTAGAATTATGTTATAACAACATTTACCAAAGCACAATTAAGATGGTGCCTTTTGAGTTTCTTTACGCTAGACCGTGTCAGATGCCTTTGAGTTGGCATCGGCTTGAGGATAGGGTCCTGGTGGGACCATAAGAGATCCAAGAAATCAAAGAGA
Organism: Picea glauca; assembly: GCA_000966675.3. NCBI lineage: Eukaryota > Viridiplantae > Streptophyta > Pinopsida > Pinales > Pinaceae > Picea > Picea glauca. Next base: position 682,313 of record JZKD02S1031180.1, on the reverse strand, counting down.
AATGGAAAACAATTAGACAAAGGATCAAAGAATCGCAATATCGACAGAAGAGTTATGCCTATGCACACCGTGTCGACCGTAGTTACGAAGTTGGCGATCGAGTCTTCTTGTGGGTAAAACTACATAAGAGTTCGATCAAGTTTGGAAAGGGAGCTAAAATCTCTCATAGGTTCATGGGACATTCAAATATTGTGGAGAGGAAGGGGCCCATGGCCTATCGACTAACCTTGCATTATTCTTTGAGGCATATGCGCGATGTTTTTCACGTATCTGTTTTGATACATTAAATTAGTGATCCTACACATGTTATTGACATGATTTTCTTGCAGGTATTGGATGAGGGGCCACTCACATCTAAGTTGATATGCATAATGTATCATCACATTTGATAGCTACGGTGTCGAACGATAGATCAGGTCAAGATCCAGTGGGAAAAACTATAGTCTACACTTGATGACCTAGGAGGACGCATATGATATGTGCCAATAGTTTCCATTCTTGTTTGATAGATAGACTTATGACACTGTGATACACATTATTTCGACACTTTTATACTGTGAAACTTCAGGACGAAGCTTAGACCAAGAGGGGTTGTATGTAACATCCCACTCTTGCACGCACTGAGAAAAGTTATTCTTCGAGGACACTTTCTTGCAAGAGATCTAGATTATTATACTATGGTGCATTTGATTATGATTATAAGGCATTATGGATTGATGACATGTTATTTTTATGTATTGACATAGACAGGTGCTATTGACTTGGTTTTCCTGAGTGTGAAGGATTTTGGACCTCGAGGATGAAGAGGCATCAATGAAACCCATTGGACTCTGTATTGAGTCAGGGAGTGGACTATTGGGGTTTGATTTTTGTATATATGACATTTTTACATCTGATTAGATGATATGATTATGGATATTATTTCTAACATGATTTGTTGATGATGTAGGCTGACGATATCTTTCTGACCAGAATCACATGTGGATTAGAGGGGTCATGCACGATAACCATAGACATTGAGGGAGAGATTTGGATAGCAGCCCTGCCACAACCTACTAGCACTCCCACCATGGCTCGAACTGTAGGTTAACGATTACCTAGTTCAAGAAGACCCACGATGCCATGAGGTCAGACTACGATAGTCCCTCATGATGATTCTAAGTGGCACGCAATAAGGAAGGGGTCTTATTCCTTAGAGGCCCTTAGTATCCCACAAGATCACTTAACGGAGTATTGACTCCATGGTTTTTTTATGTCTCCCAAGTCAGTCAACAGGCAAGTGGCACCCTTGGAGCACGTAGTGCGTCCTGAAGGGCATGTCGTGCAAGGGAAACAAAATGAGGTGAGTGGCACCCTTGGAGAACCTGGTGCATCTTGAAGGTCACGTCGTGTTGTTAAATAGTAAGTGAATAAACCTAGATGGCCTTAAAACGAATAATGTGATAAGAAATATTAAAAACATTTTCCCTAATAAAATTTCGCCCAGCCTAGGAAAATAAAATCTAGGTCTAAGTGATATTTGTGGAAAGAAAATAAAAATAAATAAATAATTATACTAATAATCATCATTAAACATGTGACAAAAAGGGGCTACCAAACTCGATTAAATTATTAAAATCAAGTTATCGAGGGATTTAAACTTTTAAAAGGGAAGTAATGGTTTGTCACATGTGCTAATTAAAATTTTTACTAAAATGAAAAAGGGGGAAAAAACGTAAAGTTTACACTTACTAATTTGAGTTTTAGATAAAAGAGGAAAGAGGGAATTTAAAAGAGTTAGGAAATTAAGGGAAAAAGGGGGAAATGTAAAGAGAAAAGGGAAACATAAGGAAAAAATAGAATGACTAACTTGACAAGAAATCTTGCCTTTAAGAACTTTCTAAATTGAACTCAACTAGTAAATTAGTAAGGGGGTAAGTCATTAGATTGTGTGAGGGAATATGGGGACACCTAGGAGCAATTCTAGGGATAATTTTAGGTGGGTGAGGGAAATAGGAGTAATTAATTAATTAATGAAATTTATTTCTGGTGCAATGAAGGGGATGGGTGACACATGTATGGGGAGGATTTTTCTGAATCAAATTATTTGGAATTAAATTAAATGGGAATTTGGGAAATAAAAGGACTTATAAACTATATATAAAGGAGGGAGAAGGAGCAGGATGGATCTCTTCTATTATGCGTAACGTTACACTGTATAATTTTAGACTTGACTGACTTAGCTTGTGGGAGTTGGGTTACCCAGCTCGGTGAAGAGTGGTATCTCGGCCTTGTGAGGCGAGTTGGGAGATAGTTGTTCTCTGGTTTAGTGTGTGTGTCCCCTTTATTGCTCTTGGGGTTAAGGGGGAAGAAGAGTACCCCTAGCATTGGCTGGAAGGTATCAGTGAAGTCTCATCAATCGGCAAGCGGGAGTTGCATGCAGCGCGTGGGAAAAAACCTTAGAGCGGATGACTTGGGCTATGGTACGCTTACTTTTATTTTGCATGGTAGATTATTATTATACTTTATGCTTTCAATTATGTACTTTTAAATATGTAAGAATGTGTTGACTTAGTATTTTAATTAAGAACTTAATTTCCCCATAGCCTTAAGCTCGCTGCTTGACTTGATTCCCTTGGCACTCGATCCTTGATGTTGTGACTATCCTCTTGGTTTTAATTGATCTTTATGAAGAGTTTATGCCTGGTCTTCGTCCTCGTCCCTAGTTTGTCAGTCCACACCTGAGCAGTCGACCAGGAGTCGAATCAAATGTTGTCACTTCGGTGCACAACGACCTATAGATTCTAATGCCCTACTTTTCTATGCGTGGATGATGAGCGAAGGATGGTTTTTCCCAGTCAGTTAACCCTCTTTATTGTTCTTGGATGATTGATGGTCTTTGCGCCTTCCTGTGTTGAGTAATTCTGTCATTTTTATCATTCCTATCCTCAAATTTGTAACTTTGTATTTTACCTACGTCTTGATGGATGAATTACTTTTCTTTTTCTCTGAAATTTTATTCCTTACAAACTGTCGAATTTTTTCTCTGCAATTTAATACCTTGACTGTAAATTTTTATCTGCAATTTTTTACATTTCGATGGCGGATAGCTCTGCGTCTTAATTCCATAGTTTGATCAGCGATCTATTGTTTTTTATGGCATTTTACTCTGAGTTTTTGATACACTAAACCTCGAAAATTTTCTTTGTGTTTTATTAAATCCGATGGAAAACAACCCTTGTGATTCAACAATTTCCTTCTCTTTGGAAAGTCCTGCCCATATTACTTTCAATTAAATTCAGTAATCTAATTAGAAGAGTGAAAATGAATGTTGAAGCATCTTCTATCTATCTCTGTTCGTCTCTCTATCTTAGAGATTTGTCCACGAGATATACTGAAATTTCGTATCTCTGTTTCAATGATTTCTCCCAGAGATCTGATTAAAGGAAATAAAATACCAAAGGTAACAAAATGAGAAAATGTAAATCTAAAGATAACAACTAATTACGTGGGCATTATTTTCAATATTTTCATGAATAAAAATGGGTGAACGTAATGAAGCGTGGAGGTTCACGATCAAATATGCTATTATTTAATTACAAGAAGCATAAATGGCCTATGTAACCTATTTGTTATTTATTTATGTATAAATACTTAGTGTATAAATTTTTTGGTTCATTATCTATTATTTTACCACTATATTTTAACAATCAAAATCAAATGCATGTAATGTTTAGCAATCTTTCAATCTCACAACCTGGGTTTTACGTAAATTGAAATATGTTTGAATGGAAAGACAACAACAAACCTAAGTTCAAGAAATAAATTCATTTTCATTACATATTTAATTGGATTTGTTTATAACCTTATGAGATCATCAGTAGAACGAAGAAGTAAAATGTGTTTTTATTACCAATTTAAGAGGTGTTTAGAGATTTCTCCAACAACTATGCTCGGAGTATTAAAAAAAGGGGAAAACATAATTATGTGAGTGTGATTAGTGACATGTTAGAAATTAGCAAAACTATTGAAGGGTGGATGTTATACTACTTTCCGAGTTGATATTTTAGTGACATCTAGCCTTTTTAATTTTGATTGTAAGATGACACTTTTAGACAACGATGGGGTTAGGACTAAGTATTAACTATGTAATGGTGTTCTAACTGCGTTATCACCCTTTGCAATTGATAGATAGCTTATGAGATAAATGGATGTGTTTTTACATTTACCTGACAATGATAATAATTGGCATTGTTGTTTTTGGACAACGTCCCTCCTTTATTAATTAGCAATAATAATCATAGTTGTTGGATATCGTTGAATAATAGCAACAAAATACATTGAATGCCTCTTAATGACATTTAACTATGAACATGAAGATATCATTAAATCCCATTGAATGGCATCAAGGTGGCAATTATGTATAAGCAACATAATAGCATCAAATTCACATTTAATAGCCAGACCTTACATTTAATTATGAACAACAAGTTAGCATTAAAATTGCATTGAACAACATATAAATGGATTTTATTTATAACTGCATAACAACATTAAAATGGCATTAAAAATTTCATTGAAATGACACTCACTTATTGACAACAACCACTTATATAATTTAGACAACAATTGCAATTTAAGATCTGCAATGAAACTTTTATGAGATCAGGTCCGCAATGACACAAACCAACCAAAGTGAAAGAAACAATAATATATTCAATGAAAACCTAAACATGTGATCAAGGAGTCACCTAATAAAATGTTAATGATTTTATGGGAAAGAAACATGTCACCGTATTATATAAAGTAAGAGTGTAAGAAACAACCAAATTTCCTTGATGTCGCAAGCTCCCTTTTAGTGGTCCTTTGTTCCAACACACACATACACTTGCTTCGAATTTGTATGAATATGGTCCACAAAATATTGATGGACAAATGGAGACCTCAAGCATCAGTTGCAACAGGATGCTTCACACAATCTTCAGCCTATTCTTTTACCAATTCTTTGCTTAATCTTTCTTAGCCTTTTCCATGAGAAACCCATCATTATATAGGAGAAGGTGAAGTGGTTAAAAGGATGAGGATGATCCCACCAAATCAGAGAAACTAGTAGGATCACAACCATACGTACGCCACCTCACATTCTAGAAGATTCTCCTTCTATAACCTTCATGAACTTCTTCCTTTCTTTAGCTTCAAATGTCGCCGCATGCTACCTATACAACAGTATGTGGAAACCCCGCGAGCCAGGTATAGAGAAGCCTACATAAATCAAGGATTTTCGCACTGTTTACTACTGTCAGCTTGCAAAATCATTCTAAAAACATGCCTTGTAGAGGAAGAACTCAGTCATTTTTCTCATGTAAAATATTTTTTTGAGAGCCTGAACACATGCTTGTAGAATCATCATTAGAGTGAACAAAATAATGTGTAACAGAATGACCACCAAAGTATGAGGATGAAACTCGTGACAGCCTAAATACATTGTAAAATGCGTATGTGTGTCGGGAACAAGGAGTGCACCAATTGGGAACCTCCAAACAATCAAACATCTGCACAATATTATACAATTTCTGAGGTAGGCATTCCCATTCTTAGACTACAAGTGATTTGAATCATAAATGTTAGTCATGGCCACCAATTATACACTGTGGATCCATGTCATAAAGATTCTACATAGCCACCAAGAATACATTGTGGATCTATGTATTAGAAAGATCAAATTCAGACATAACCACGAGACATACAAATTGGATCTATGTGTCAATAAAAATCATAAATACTCCATCACAACCTGGACCAAAATGAGGATATTCAGTGTCTTCAATCCCATCATCCATAAGTATGAATCTAACCATGTGATTACAAGTGTTGAAGTCGAACATGGTAGAAACCACTTGATTACCGTTCATTGATGAAAATCGTTAACAAGTGCGAGGGGAATCACCATTGATGTCAATGACTCCCAAGGTACTTTAGTACAATCCAATGAATGTGAATAAATGAGCTGAAGTCAAACACTCAATGGAATCTTTCGATCAAGGACCAATGATGTGAATTCACTATCAAAAACGAAGAAACCTGCCATTGAGGCATGTAGGCTCTAAGTTACTAAATGATTTCTAAGTCTTGTTCCTGGATGATGAGTTGAAGTCCACAGGAAAAGACTCGTCACATGAGGGCCTTGATGTATCCTCCATCAATGAAACGAAATAAGTAACAGATTTAGGGTAGAGCAAAGTATGACAATGATTCGAAACTAACACAGGGAAGGCCGACATGGTAGGAATTGACAACTACATATGGCCGACTTGATAGAGGGCTTGTTTGGAATTCTCTTGAACATATGAATTCCATGACAATGATCTTGGCTGAATTGACACAAATACGACCCAAGATATGAACTTGCAGAAATTCAGACGAGAGACAAATGGATTTCCCAACCCATATTCAAATGATGAAGGGGGGTGTCATGTTCAAGAGTGACTATTATTGCCACTAAAACAAATACAAAGACGCGTTTCTTTCCCAAATTTCCCCCCACCATTTATGGTGAGTACCTCTTTATTTTTACGCAAACTTGAGGAGGATAACATATGCTTGTTGATGTAAGAATATACTTTCAGATGAGTCTCTCGGAGTATGTTTAATGAACCCTAAGAAGGAGTGGTTCAATCCCATATGGGTCTTTCAATGTTTGTTTAACGAAACCAATGATAGGAAACCCCGTGATTTCTCATGTTTTGAGAGCCTGTAAAACACTTAAAGAGAACTCTTCCATTTCTTTTTTTGTAAAGTAGTTTGATGGGACCAAAAAAGTGATAAACTATCGCCCATCAAACGTTTTCTTCAAATACTTTTACGATCATGAAAAGAACAAGGTTGCTCGACAATCTTTTCATTTTTATGGAGTGTGAAGAGAGCTTAAAGGATACTCCATGGGTTTCTCTTTTTGTGTTACCATGACGAGTATGAAAAGATGGAAAAAGTATACTCGGTTGCATTCTCATCAATTTTCGATCACGAGAACGAACAAAAACTAGACTCGGGGTTTTTCTGAAAAACCCTAAAAAGTGCTTGTACATGTGAAAAATATAAAAACAAATCACGAAAAATATCCATATTTCATTGTTTAGGATTCCAATTCTTCTATCTGGGAGAAAAAAAAATAATCACGAGGCCATTAGACTTTTAGATTTTTGATAAAATGCATTTAAATAATATGAAATATTAATATAAAAATTAAAAAGTGAAATAAATAGGAGTAAAAACTCTTTTTACTATTTCATTTGCATTTTGCCGAAAAGTTGTCTAGAAACCTTGTTTTTACCTCAGACATCGGCTGTCAATTGCGGGAGGCATGGGTTACCATTTAGCGAATGGATTCCATCAATATGGTAATATCCTTGTCCTCTTTCTTTTCATCATATTAAATTTCATTTTCATCGGTTTATAATGGCTTTTTGAGTTAAATTTTTGGCCAGTAGGCACACGTTGGGGTTTCCGCAATTGACCAGTATCAGGACCCGTGGAAATCAATTATTTTTTCAGGTGCCCTATGGCTCACCTACATAAACCACGCACTATGTAAAATATCTTCTTGTGGTGGCCAAAAACCAAAAAATATTTATATGCATTTAGCCAATAGAAACTTCCAAAGCAACAATTTAGGATTCTAACTCCCTTTTATTTTCCCAATGCAGGTATTTGATCATCAAAATGCTAGAGTGGAGGGAGAGGGAGCACGAAGATGATGACCATGATGATTTGAATGACCCAGGCACTGTAAATTCCCTCTAGCAATGCAGATTACTGAAATTATTTAAAATCCAGGGCATGAGGGACCAACTGAGGCTACTGGAGTATCTAGTCCACATGTGGAATGTGCACTAGAAGGTGTTTCATGTGGGTGTCCACGTACCATCCTTAGATATCGAAGATATCTATTTCTTGAAGAGGTTATATCGTCATGGGTATCATGTGAATTTGACAGGAGGAAGAGGTGGTGGTCTACCAATGAGCGAGTATCTCTTTCGATACTGTGATCCCAAGGCAGAGAGACGCAAGGGTGAAGTTTCCATCAGGGGTGTCTAGGATTTACCCCTCTGGACTATTATTTTCAATATGTCATGGAGTGCATGGAACCTAGGGTGTTCAACAAGAGCGACAAAGTCTTTCGTAGCATGAAGACACAGCTAACAAAATGCAGGAAGGGGGACCTGAAGAAATTCGAGTATGGATCTATTTTGGTGTCATTATTTTTAGAGAGAGTCCCCCATTTATGTTTACAAGTAGAGTAAGGCTTACCGACCCCACGAGACCCAAGGATGAAGAGGTGGTGTGACCTCATGGCTCGACACGTAGTGGGCCCCATTATCAAATACAAGGATGCATTCTTTAACTGGTTGAGGCATCAGATCTTAATGGTGGACGATTATGAATATGTCAGGTTGGATTTAAGAGGTGAACCAGACTTGGTTCTACTTGAGTGATTTCATTGGGTAGACGCAGGTAAGAAAAATGTTTTTTTTTATGATGTTTTTTGTGAATTTTAAAACATAAGATGTATTTTATGCTTTCAATCCGATGACTAATCAAAATATTTTGGTAGTGCAGATGTAGGGCCACACTGGCCTCTGGGTACATCCCCTATCCATAAATGAGGGGAAGTAGTTGTGGTAGCAATATGGGATGTTTAATACTATGGGATAGTCGAGCAAAACCTAGAGGGATTGATCGCAGATATCCCAGACATTTCCATCCGTGAAATTCTGAGACGCTATAGGCATCATACTGTAGGCATATCTGGTTCACTTAGTCGACTACTTTGTAGGGAGAATGGGAAGTAGTTTTCTACCATGAGAAACATCCTTGATGCCATTTTGTAGAAGCCATGGGCTTCATATTTTGATATTTTGGTCTTCAAACAGAAAACAGTTTTTTGTAAAACACTTTTATCGTTATATATATACATGAGGCTTCTACCGAATTAGTTGCTTTAATGTGAATTTTGGTTGGATTTACATGTGTCTCAAATGTCTATCTAACACATAATTATCTAATGCATATGTTAATGTATTTAGACATCTAAGAATATGTTGATATTTAATGTAATAAAAATAACGTTCCAAGAGGCGAATTCGTAGATATACTTGTAACAAAGTAGGAATTCAGATAGCATAGACATTACTTAGTTGTAGTACCACTAACTGTGAATCAAGACATACAACCAGGTGATGGTTTCCAAGTGAAATAGCGTCGTTCAAAAATTTGATGACTCCACTATATTCCACGATATTGTTAGTTGCATGACCAAGGCAAACACCGTGTAGACTAATTATCTCATTTGTAGGTGCATAGATTTCCCAAGAAGCGGAGGGTAAGTTCTGAGTACGATGACCAGCGCCATCGACGAAGCCAATGTGGGGTAATGAAGAAACCAACATATGGAACCCAAGAACAACGAAAGGTAAGCAGTTGAGGGTCGAAACCAAATATCGAAAAAACACACAAAAGTATGATATAGTAAAAATACAAGAACTCATGTAAAGATAACATAAGTATAGTACTTCTTCAATTAAAGCCCATTTTTGGTTCACTCAAAGGAATGCCATCATAATCTACTAACTCATAGGCTCCCTTCTCCAACACTCGTTTGACGATATAAGGGTTGCACCACATAGCCTTGAATTTTTTGGCCCCTAGTAAATAATGATCTTGTTCATAGAGGATAACTAGATCACCTTCGGAGAAAACATGTGGCTTGACATGCTTGTCGTATTGGGATTTTATGCATTTCTTCTGGGTTTCAATAACTAGGGTGGCATCATGACGAGTTTTGTCTAATTGCATCAGATACAATAGATATACTTCCTTGGTAGAGGTGTTTGGGAGAATTTCAACGGCTAGCTTCAACAATAGTATCTCACATTCAATCAACATAAAATATTTGATACCATACACCAACTGAAAAGGTGTAAATCTCGTGGCAGACTTCAGGGATGTCTGATAGACCCCTAATGCTAAAAACAACATCATGTGCCAACTTGTCTTGTTAATTCCTATTATCCGTCGAAGCATAGTGATAAGAACCTTGTTTATTGCTTCAACTTGGCCATTGGCCTGTGGATAGTAGGGGGTTGAGTTCTCATGCCGAATACCCAACTTTTCGATAAGATCATACATGATGAAATTTTGAAAATGGCTACCGTGATCGGTGATGATAGCTTGTGGGATTTTGAATTGTGTGATGATATGATTGAATATGAATAGGGCTGAAATATTTCCGGTACAATCGAATGTAGGCATCGGATCGAACCATTTCATGAAATAATCCATGGCTATGATGATGTATCCATGCCTCCCAGCCGAGTGAGGGTTACATGTCATGCAATCAATGCCCCATTTTGCAAAAAGTTCGGCGGAAACTACAGGGTGTAAAGGAGTGGGATGAGATCTTATCTTGTTATTGTATGTTTGACAAGCATGAGACTTATGGATGAAAGTTATACAGTCTTTAAACAAAGAAGGCCATAAATACCCTTCTCGTAAGATCTTTTGGGCAGTCGCATACCCAGACATATGACCAACACATGCTCCAGAGTGGAAGTCATTCAAATATTTCTCAGCCTCATCGAAGGTAAGACAATGTCGGAAAATAGAGCCAACACCACGACGATAAAGAGTGTCACCGAGAATTATGTATTGATGGGCTTGATACCATATGCGACGACGGTCTGTAATAGAGAGGTCGGGCTAGAAAGTTTGAGTTTGGAGATAAATGATAATATCTCCATACCAAGCATCATCAGAATTGATCAGAAAAAGGGATTCATCAGGTAAGGAATCCTCTGCCACATTTTTTGTCTCAGCGGAGGGAAGGTCGCATCTCAATTTGGCAAATACCAAAGATTTCTTAGACTTAGTGCATTCAAACTCTAAGTCAAACTCCTAGAAAATCACTATCCATTTGGAGTATTTTCCCCCTCGCAATTGGCATGTATGGATATGCTACATAGGGTTACAATCGGAAATTACAGTGGTATTGCGTAATAGGATATAGTGACAAAAATGTTGGACAGCTTGAAAATATGACAAGGCCATTTTTTCCACATGTAGGTATTTGGCCTCAGTAGTCATGAGACTCTGACTCAAACAATAAATTACATGTTCATCATGCGAGTCATCCTCTTGGACTAAAACCATGGCAATGGTAGAGTCTGAAGTAGCGAGGTAGAGGAAATAGTCTCGACTATAATCTAGTGGGAAAGGCAGTGGTGTTCGTGTTAGGGCAAGTTTCAAATCTTCGAAGGATTTTTTGGCAGTTTCGTCCCATACAAATTCGTAACCCTTATTCAATAGTCGATTAAATCCTAGCGTTAACTTAGAGTAGTTAGGAATGAATCGACGCAAAAAGTTTACCTTCCCTTGAAAAATTTGGATCTAGTGTAAAGTAGAAGGAGGAGGTAGATTAAGGATGGACTCAACCTTCAAAGGATCCACCCTAATTCCATGAAATGACACAATAAAACCCAAAATTCAGCTGGATTCCACACATTAAACACATTTTTGTGGGTTTAAACGTATAATAATGGCAATGCAGAAAAATGGCTCGAAGATGGGCCTGGTGATCTTGGCGGCACATGGAATGGGTCGGTAGATCATCAATATATGGTTGTACGATCTGCTTGATATCATGAAAAGCATAAGACATGGCATGCTGAAAAGTCACACCAGCATTCTTCAAATCAAAAGGGATTTTCCAGTAGGCAAAGGTACCCCAACGACAAATGAAATAAGTTTTGTGTTGATCTGCGAGTAAAATGTTAATATGATTATAGTTGGAGAAACCGTCCATTAATGAGAAGATTTTACTACCGGTGAATTCGTCGACGATTTGGTCAATGAAGGGGGTTGGAAAGTTTTCCTCGGGACAATATTTATTAATATACCTATAATCGATGCATACATGGATCATGCCTTGTTTTTTATTAACCAGAACTAGATTGGATACCCAGTCAGTTAAAGCCACAGGATAGATAAAGCTAGGCTTGAGAAGTTTTTCAACTTCAAGTTTGATAGCGGCATCTTTACGAGGGTGGACTGGGAGAAGTCTTTGTTGAATGGTTTTAGCATCTGGGTAGGTCTTAATTTCATGTACAATGATATCGGGGTCAATACCTGGCATCTCTTCGTAACTCCAAGTGAAAACGTCACAAAATTATTTAAAAATAGCTTCATAAGTGACGACTTCGTTATCAAAAAAAGCAGCTCCGATGTGAAAATTTTCAACAACTCTAGGTTTAATAACTATGTCAAGAGGAACAGTGGGTGAAATACACTAGTACATATTGTAAAATTTTCGACGTTCTATTTGCGGCGTTATGGACAAAATTGTCCATATTGTCGCAAAATAGAGGAAATTAAAAAAAAAAAATTCATCTTGCCCGATAACGTCGATCTTGCACGTTGACGTCTCTCTTGCCACGTTGATGTCTCTCTTGCCACATTGTCATTGCTCTTTCCACGTTTTCCACCTAGTTGTTTCTATTTCCACGTTTATGACATAAACATCTCTCTTGCCACGTTTGTGAAGATTGTTGTCACAATTGCGACGTTGTGGAAACTAGGTTTCCCCCCTCCAACGACCACCTTAGTATGTTTACTAAGTCAAAATACTAAGGGTCACTTAGGTTTATATAACGTCGGAATTGCGACATGATAAAATCTATAAATATGTTGCATTTGACGGATGTTGCGACAAGTTTTCTATAATAATGACGCTTCAAAAAGGGTTTGCGGGTCTTATCGGTGAACAAAAAATAGGTATTTGTTTCAGTATAAGTATGTGGGGAAGAATGTCAGAAAACATTAGAGCTAGGAAAAGAATTAAAAAGGGTCAAAAGGGTGATGGTAAATTTTATTGAGTGAGTCTGTCCACCTCCAATTCCTTCTCCCTTAGAGCCCCGTAATACATCTCGCCAATCCCCAATAGGTAGTCCCTGTCCGTAAAAAAATGCTGGTAGTCGAACCTCATCGTAGACACTCTCTCTCTAAGAGGATGAAAGTCATCCATGGAAAATCCCCCATATGAAATACCATGTGCCAATGATGCCCTCCATCAGTAATCTGCCACCAATGCATGTGTCATCAATCATAAATATAGAAATGGACATACCTCCTGTTAGCGACATTTCTTGTCCTAGGCACAAGAGTATTTGGGTCTACAAGATGCATGAGAAGCGCCCGAAAGAAGCATGGGAAAATATTGTTTTAAATCTTCCGAGAACGTAAAAGGGGGAAGCGATGATTGTCGATGGCCCAGATTCATTCATCAGGGCAGATCGACGATCATCGGGATATCAGGACTACCAAGTTAACCGATGTATGGTGTCAGAGAAAGCACCTATTTTTCAAGTCTAAATCTGGGTCGTTCGATCCAACAACACATACTGCGAGATCTAGTCGGCATATCGGCGCTGGGAGTTCGAAGGGTGAAATTCCCTTGTCCTCTCACATCTCGAATCCCCGAAGTGCCGAAAGCGCCCAAAGTTGGGCCCGCCATATCGCGAAGCAGCCTCAGCCGTTCATCCACAGGAGACACCTGGCGCGCGAATAGGCTCCTCGCCTTTTCGCACATCGCGATTTCAAAATGCAAGGAACAGCCCGTCATATTCCTGATGCGCGAGGTGTCGAGGGTGTCCAAGACCCGGGCCCACAGTATCGTCGGGAGAGCCCAGCACTGTCAGATCTAGAGAGACGCGTGGTGCCAACTCAATCCATCTCAGTGTTTCGCTCATCTCGATGTTAAGAAGCATGGATCAACTCCTTCTTATTCGCGAACGCTGAAAGAATTTTGGGAATAGACACAGGGTCACGGCCCATGGTCACTTGGGAAAGAAAATAGCTATGCAAAAGGGGGCCAAGGGTGTTGAGCCTAGTTGCTGAAAGAATGATTGTGATCTCCATGCGCCATCCGATCTGACCACAACCCTGGTTTTCACCTGGAATTAATGAAGACGAGAAAAGGTGGTTGAAACCTCTCCTCAGGCATTAAGTGCAGAGTATGGATAATCTGGCAAGCGGTTTGTTCGAGAGGGTCCTGTGTACCCATTTTTCTGAAGAATCCATGCCGAGTCCTCGACCCGCCGGAGGAGGTCTTTACATGGTAGCTCGGCACTTAATGGCTCAGCGAATCCCCCTGTAAGAGCCGTGCGCAGTTAAGGTGGCGTATGACAAAGAATACCCACCCGATTTTGGCTGAAAAGACACCAAGCCTTGAGTATCTGGGGGCGCCTCTGTTGGGCGATTTTCTCTGAGTATATGAACAGAGTCTTTGTATTTTGTAGGGGATCAATGGTTGACCGAGGCTCCCGATTGTAAAGCTTTAATGCAACACTGTTATTTCTGGTTATGTATGGACTTTTGAGACTTCTTGCCTTATGAGCGTCAGTTTATTTCACATCTTTGTTTACACTGTGTTAGAATGGCTCAGAATTGGAGAATCCAGTTGAGTTGTAGCTGTTGTAGGATGATGTTGAATTGGATCACTGTAATAGTTGCACTGTTTCTAATCGGTCCCTGTGATTTTCTTAGCGATGAATGACTTGGAATTGGAGAATCCAGTCAAGTCCCTCCCTTCAGTTTCTCGAAGATCTGAACTGGAGGATCTCTCATTCAAGGTTTTTCTTCTATGAATTATTGAAAGGCCTGTTTCCTAAGGTAGTTTGTCCACTCCTCTCACCAAGTCTTCAACCTGCTCATTTTCAAATCAACCCACTGACTAAAGTTAGATCAAGACCTCCTTTGTTCCTTGCATGTCGGACCCAATCCCTGAGTTTGAGTGATATCTTCCCGAGTCTCTACCCATTTGATCACCCATTAAAACTATCGTGACATAAAAACTGATGGGCGTCGGGCTCTGCTCCTGTAAGCAATCCAGGAGTGACTTCCGTCGCCAACATTTCTAGCGCCATTGCCGGGGACGAAGTTGAAAATTTTCCCTAGGATTGAACGACATTGAACCTCTGACTCCGAAGGTGCATCGGGTACCAGAGCCTTTGAAGATTTCTACTGTGCACCTGGTAACTCCATTGTGATGACTCCGCTGGGGAGAACCTGATCTATTAATTTTGGCTTTCAGAGGTAGACACACGCGGTCTCATCCATAGCTACCTCTAGCTACACCTAAAACTGATCCGGAGGTGGTTCTCAGAAAAGGAAGGGCCCCCGAAAAAGAAGATCCCACTGTAGAACCAGTTAATCCGCCATCTCCTTCTGTAGGAACTCCATTCTCTCCTCCTCAGTTTCTTATTATACCTCCTTCAGGGGTTTCCCATTTCTTGAATTTTGGGAGTATTCTTGCTGATTTTTCCCCTCCCGATCTGGGATTGGAGGGAGAAATCCTTGTCACTCCCCTCTCCTCTGAAGTTGTACCTTGGAATAGACCCAGGGCCATAGAAGACTTCCCCACTCCTGCACAAAGAGGAACACCTGCTGAATTGAGCTCGCTAGCTTTCTCCTTAAATCCCCTCTTGTTTCCCACTCCACTCCGGGAATCATTCCTAATAGCCCCTTCGTGAACTCCTTCTTCTCTGAGTTCTCCTCCACAC
This sequence comes from Picea glauca, assembly GCA_000966675.3. Taxonomy (NCBI): domain Eukaryota; kingdom Viridiplantae; phylum Streptophyta; class Pinopsida; order Pinales; family Pinaceae; genus Picea; species Picea glauca. The sequence continues at coordinate 666,723 of JZKD02S1031180.1, read as the reverse complement.
AATATCCCTATGGTAGGAACAAATCCCCCTATGACCAGAATGGAGGCTATTATAGCCACTAGGTATGCTCCCCTCGTGCTATCGCAACCTCTCAATGCCCTCCCGGTATATGGTTACCTCAAACAACTTCCCAGGTTCACAGGTGTGGGGGACATAACTGCAGATGAGCACCTAGAAGCCTTTTACAGTTTCACAGATGATAATAACATCATGCATGCAGATGTATGGATGAGGATTTTTGTCCATAGTCTCCAAGGAGAGGCTAGAAAATGGTTTAAGGCCCTGCCTCTTGGATCTATTGATGGGATCGAAGCTTTAGATAATTCCTTTTTAAGACAGTGGGGAGATAAGAAAGACTTCATGTATTACATGACAGAGTTTGGGTCTTTGAAGAGAAAAGAAGGAGAGCCCGTCTCCGATTTCTCCCAGAGATTTAATAAAATGTACAACAAAATCCTTGCTGAGATAAAACCCTCTGAAGCCTCTGCAAAGATCACTTATGCTAGCAACTTTGATCCTGATTTCTGCCTTTTGTTGAGGGAAAGAAGAGCCACTACTCTAGCTCATATGCAGGATGCAGCCATGGAAGTAGAGTCTAATATATTGGTTGTTGACCAACTCAGGAATGCTGCTGGTAGAAACATATCCAGGCAAAGGCCTGAAGCTTCCTCATCCAGTTCCTCTCCCCTGCCCCTTCAGACAGATGAGACAGCTAGGGTACTCAAGTCACTTTCTAATAGAATAGAAAGCTGGGAGTTAGAAGGGAAGCCCATGTACAAAAATCCCCAGAATGTCGATGGTAGAGGTTTCAGGAGACCTGATAACCATGGACCACGGGCCTTCCCAAGGGAACAAAGAGAAAAAGACAGAGAATATCAAAGGATTCAAACCCCTCTCCAAAATAACCTGGTTACTCATGAAGGAGGGGAGGAGATAGATGAGTTCGACCCCAAAATTCATTGTGTTGAAGAAGCTCCTCCTTTTCCCCATTTGACTCAGTCTGCATATGAAAAATCCCTGATGAACATCCAAATCCATGAGTTAGGTAAGGGAGAAAGGGCCGGTCATACCCCTAACAGATACAATCTCAGGTCAAGAAGGAAAGAAGGAGACTTTGACAGTCAAGACAAGCCCCTCATAGCAGATAGGCCTACTAAGTCTACAACAACCACTACTAAAGAAAAGAAAAGTCAAAGTGCTTCGCCAACAGCCAAGGAGCCTGTCACTGAGGTAAGGGAAGCTCCTAAGCCTATTTCCTTCTTTAATTTTGAGCATGAAATTCAAAAGATCAGAATTCCCGTTCCCCTCTCAGAGCTAGTGAAAAATGAGGACTTCAAAAGGTCCCTTTCCGAGTTGCTACAATCTGAGTCCCCCCAACCTACCTCTGACTCAGTTAACCTTCAATATGAGAAACCAATTGTCATCCTAGGTCCCATGGTAGAAGACAGAGATGATTCATCCCCTCCCTTCTACACCTCCCTGAACATACATGATAAAGTGCTACATAATTGCCTCATGGACTCAGGGGCTTCCCATAACCTTATGCCCAAAATAGTAATGGAAGAGTTGGGACTGGAAGTGACAAAATCTTACCATGATTTGTATTCTTTCGATTCAAGGAGAGTGCAGTGTCTAGGAGTCATCAAAGACCTAGTGGTTTCATTGTTTCAGCTGCCCATGAAAAGTGTGGTCATGGATATTGTGGTAGCTAACGTTCCCCCCAAATTTGGCATGTTGTTGTCAAGGTCTTGGATTAAAATACTTGGAGGAACATTACATATGGATCTCACATATGCCACCATTCCGGTCTTTGGAGGAGAACACAGGAGGTTGTACAGAGAAGCTCAGCTAGCCTATATTGTCAGTGATGAAGCAAACCCCACTAACCACCCCATCTTTGCACTAGACACCGACTTAGGGTCTAGTTTGTTATAGATTACTGGAACTCTCAAGGTCCCTTTACAGATAAGAAAGCAGCCCATTCTTAATCAGCAGATACCTCCTCCAACCACCTCTGTTTGGAAGATGTTCTTTGACGAAGCTTCCTCCAGTATAGGCTTAGGTGCTGGAGTGATTTTCATATCGCCTTGTCAAGATACCATATCCCTGTCATACAAGATAGAATTTGAAGCTACCAACAATGTAGCAGAATATGAAGCTCTTATTCTGGGTATGAGGGCTACAAAATAAATAGGAATTGAAGAGGTGTCAGTGTTTGGAGATGCAGAATTGATAATCCAGCAGGTCAGGAGTGTTTATCAGGCCAAGCATCCTCGGCTCAGGAGTTACAGAAACGAGGTGTGGGACCTAATTGATAATTTCTTCTCATCTTTCAACATTAATTTGTCCCAAGAGAAGAAAATACCTCAGTCGACTCCTTAGCAGTCTCGACTAGTCTGTTCAGGGTCCCTCTGCCGCCGAAGATCCATGGTGAGGTTGAAATAAGATATAGACCATCCATCCCAGACAATGTAAAACATTGGGAGGTATTCGAGGATGATATTGAAATCAAAAATTTTCTTTAGACCGTCAATGAGTTTTTGGCATTGCACATCGATTAGGATCCCGACCCGGAAGGTGACCCTCACCCTGAGGTGTTTGCAAATAAAATTTCTAATCACCAAGTTATTCAGCTGCCTAGAAATCACATTCCAAGGGGATTAGTCCCTTTGGAAAGACTGTTTGACATAAATGATGTGGCAGTAAAGGGTGGTGTTTCAAATGAAGATGCTGACACAGCTGAATGCAACGTTGGCACACAGGAGGAGCCCAGGTTTGTTAAATTATCAAGCAGTTTGACCAGAGAACAGAGGGTCGAATATACTAAGTTGTTGAAAGAGTTTTCTGATGTGTTCGGATGGACATACGAAGACCTCAAGACTTATGACACATCTGTCATTGAGCACAAGATCCCACTAAAGGAAGGGGCTAAGCCGTTTAGACAGAAGCTGAGACAGATAAATCCCATGTTTCTACCTATCATGGAGAAAGAGGGGAAGAAATTGCTAGATGCCTGAATTATCGTCCCCTTGAGATATTCTGAATGGGTGGCCAATTTGGTCCTAGTAAGGAAGAAAAGTGGAGAAATCAGACTCTGTGTTGATTTCAGGAATCTGAACAGGAGCTCAAGGAAAGACAATTACCCCCTGACCAACATGGAACAAGTACTGCAGAGGGTAACTGGTGCATCTAGGATATCCATGATTGATGGTTTTTCTAGCTATAATCAGATATCAATCATACCTGAGGACAGAGAAAAAACAACCTTCACCACTCCTTGGGGCACATTCATGTATGCCAAAATGCCTTTTGGATTGATGAATGCAGGGGCAAATTTTCAGCGATCCATGGACGTAGCTTTCATCGGGGAGAAAGATAAGTTTGTGGTGATCTATCTGGATGACATAACAGTCTTCTCTAGATCCGACAGAGAGCACTGTGGGCATCTGAGGAAAGTTTTTTTGAAGTGTCGAAGGTTTGGCCTATCCTTAAATCCCAGAAAATCTTTATTTTCTATGAAGGAGGGGAAGTTGTTAGGCCATATAGTGTCAGAAGAGGGAGTGAGGATTGATCCTAGTAGGGTAGTGGAAATTCAAACCCTGTCACTTCCTAGGTCCAAAAAGGAAGTTCGGGCCTTTTTAGGGAAGATTAATTTCTTCAGGAGATTCGTCTTAAATTTTGCTGAGTTGGTGAAAAATATCACAACCATGCTCAGAAATGGAAATGAAGTAAAATGGACCAATGAACCCAGGGAATATTTTATCCAAATAAAAAAAGCATTGACTGAGGCGCCTATGCTGATCAATCCTGACTATTCCAAAGGATTCCTAATTTTTTCTTTTGCTTATTTTGATACAGTAGAAGCGGTCTTGTTGCAGAAAAATGAGGAAGGGCGAGAACAACCCATTACCTTTTTCAGCAAGGCATTAAGAGATGCAGAGATTAGGTATTAAATCATGAAAAAGTAGGCTTATGCCTTAGTAAAGTCCCTCAAAGCTTTTAGGATCTATGTCCTACACTCAAAGGTGATAGCATACGTTCCTTCAGCCTCTATGAAGGACATCCTTATACAGCCTGACATGGATGGGAAAAGAGGAAAGTGGATTGCCAAAATCCTAGAATTTGATCTAGAGATTAAGCCCACCAAGTTGATAAAGGGGCAAGGTTTAGCCAAGCTACTGGCTGAATCCAATTGCAAAGCCTTGGGGGTCAGCTACATCAACGCCTGCTTAAAAATTCCCCATGCTGAGTCAGTGAATAAGAATTCTCAGGGTGCCTTATCACTAGCAAGCACCTGGTACAAGGATATGTTGTACTTTTTGCAAGAATTGAAGCCTCCCGTTGGAATGGGAAAAAGCAAGGTGAGAGATTTAAAGCTCAAAGCGGTTAGATATTGCCTCATTGACCAAGCCTTGTACTGGAAAGAACCGTTAGGGGTATTTTTAAGATGTCTCGACCCGCAAGAAGCCTAGAGGTTTATATTTGATTTCCATAATGGCCTTTGCGGGGGGCATCATTTCTGGAAGACTACAGCTCATAAGATCCTCAGGGCCGGATATTACTGGCCTACTTTATTCGATGATGTCTGCAGAGAAATCCGAGCTTGCATCAAATGCCATAAGTTTTCAGGAAAACAATAGCTCAGATCACTGCCATTAAAGCCTATAGTAGCTTCGGCACCTTTTCAGCAGTGGGGGTTAGACTTCATTAGGGAAATTCATCCTCCCTCAAGCAGCCAACACAGATGGATCCTGACTGCGACAGACTATTTCACCAAGTGGATAGAAGCTATCCCTACCAGGAGTACTTCTCACAAAGTGATTATCAACTTCCTGGAGGATATCATAGCAAGATTCGGCAGTCCCATCAAAATCATCACTGACAATGCTGCCTCTTTCAGGTCTGAGCCTTTGTTCAAGTTCTGTGAACAATTTGAGATTTCGCTGATCCACTCTACTCCCTATTATCCTCAAGGAAATGGACTGGCGGAGTCTTCCAATAAAATTCCGATCAAGCTCATTAAAAAATTATTGGAAGACAATAAAAGGGCCTGGGATTTAAAGCTCAAATTTGCTCTATGGGCCGACCGAGTGACAACAAAAAAGTCTTTGGGTATCTCACCTTTCCAACTTGTTTATGGAACATAAGTTGTTTTCCCTACTCAACTCGCTTTATCTGTGGCAAAATTCCTCCAGGACCTTGAAGGAGAGCCTGACAATATGGTCAGAAGGATTCATCAGATGGTGGAAGTTCAGTAGATTAGGGAACAGGTAATGGACAGGGCCTGCCATCATCAGCAAAAGATCAAGCAAACCTTTGACAAAAAGAGAAAAAAGAAAGATTTCAAACTGGGCGATTTGGTGCTCAAATGGGATGCACCCAGGTAGGATAGGGGCAAACATAGTAAGTTTGATTCCCTCTAGTTTGGACCTCTCAAGATCTATGAGGTGTTTTCAAACAATACTTACAGGTTGCAGGATATGGAAGGCGAAGAATCTTTTGATGGCCCAATAAATGGGCATTTCTTAAAAAAATGTTTTCTGTAAGCCTTAGGCGGCTTCTTTTGTTTTGTAAATATTGTTTTCTATTTTCTGTTTTCGGCTTAGTAAATGACTCCATAGCCCAACAGCAACGCACTGAATCTGCAAAAAGAGTACTTAGAGCATCGCGGGGACGACTCTATCCCCCATGGAGCCTAATGTTAGCGACATTTCTTGTCCTAGGCACAAGAGTATTCGGGTCTGCAAGATGCATGAGAAGCGCCCGAAAGCAGCATGGGAAAATCTCGTTTTAAAGCTTCTGAGCACGTAAAAGAGCGAAGCGATGATTGTCGACGGCCCATATTCATTCATCAGGGTAGATCGACGTTCATCAGGATATTGGGACTACCAAGTTAACCGATGTATAGTGTCAGAGAAAGCACCTATTTTTCAAGGCTAAATCTGGGTCGTCCGATCCAGCAACACATACTACGAGATCTAGTCAGCATATCGGCGCTCGGGAGTTCGAAGGGTGAAAGTCTCTTGTCCTCTCACATATCGAATCCCCGAACCCTGAAGTGCCAAAAGAGCCCAAATTCAGGCCCGCCGTATCACGAAGTAACCTCAACCATTCATCCACATGAGACACCTGGCGCGCGATTAGGCTCCTCGCCTTTTCGCACATCGCGGTTTCAAAATGCAAGGAACAACCCATCATATTCCTGATGCGCAAGGTTCTAGGGGTGTCCAGGACTTGGTCCCACAGTATCATCGGGAGATCCCAGAGCCGTCATATCTAGAGAGACGCGTGGCGCCAACTCAATCCATCTCGGTGTTTCTCTCATTGCGATGTTAAGAAGCATGGATCAGCTCCTTCTTATTCGTGAATGCCGAAAGCGTTTTGGGAATAGACACAGGGTCACGGCCCGTGGTCACTTGGGAAAGAAAAGAGCTATGCAAAAGGGGGCCAAGGGCGTTGAGCCTAGTCGCCAAGAGAATGATTGTGATCTCCATGTGCCATCCGATCTGACCTCGACCCTGGTTTTCACCTGGAATTAATGAAGACGAGAAAATGTGGTTGAAACCTCTCCTCAGGCATTAAGTGCAGAGTATGGATAATCTGGAAAGTAGTCTGTTCGAGAGGGTCCTGTGTACCCATTTTTCTGAAGAAGCCATGCTGAGTCCTCGACCCACCGGAGGAGGTCTGAACATGGTAGGTCAGCACTTAATGGCTCAGCGACTCCCCCTGTAGGAGCCGTGCGCAGTTAAGGTGGCCTATGACAAAGAATACCCACCCGATTTTGGCTCAAAAGACACCAACCCTTGATTATCTGGGCATGCCTCTGTTGGGTGATTTTCTCTGAGTATATGAACAGAGTCTTTGTATTTGGTAGGGGATCAATGGTTGATCGAGGCTCCCGATTGTAAATCTTTAATGCAACACTGTTATTTCTGGTTATGTATGGAATTTTGAGATTTCTTGCCTTATGAACGTCAGTTTCTTTCACTTCTTTGTTTACACTGTGTTAGAATGACTCGGAATTGGAGAATCCAGTCGAGTTGTAGCTGTTGTAGGATGATGTTGAATTGGATCACTATAATAGTTGCATTGTTTCTAATCGGTCCCTATGATTTTCTTAGCACTGAATGACTTGGAATTGGAGAATCCAGTCAAGTCCCCCCCTTCAGTTTCTTGAAGCTCTGAACTAGAGGATCTCGCATTCAGAGTTTTTCTTCTATGAATTACCAAAAGGCCTGTTGCCTGAGGTAGTTTGTCCACTCCTCTCACCAAGTCTTCAACCTTCTCATTTTCAAATCAACCCACTGACTGAAGTTAGATCAAGACCTCCTTTGTTCCTCGCATTCCGGACCCAGTCCCTGAGTTTGAGTGATATATTCTCGAGTCTCTACCCATTTGATCACCCATTAAAACTATAGTGACATAAAAACTAATGGGCGTCGGGCTCTGCTCCTACAAGCAATCCAAGAGTGACTTCCATCGCCAACACCTCCAACAGATGCATGATGAATAACACAAGTGATGTAAGCACTTGTCCTCACTGTGACCCACGTACGGGATGTCGACCACCCTAAAAATGACCCAAGGCCAATCTTCAGGAAGACCCAACAACTAGCTTGTTTCCCGCACCACCTTTCGCACTAATGGAAAACCTCCATTGTCAACAAATAAAACATAATACATCACATTGGCTTCATGGATCCAACAACACAACGGGACTTGAAAAATGAAAACCATAAGAAATTGCATCATCCACAAAGGATCTCAATATTGACTCAAAGCCAACCTATATATACTATATCCCACAACCATCTGAAGAGCCCACAACAAAACTCATGTTTTACCAAGAATTTTCCCAAGGAATACAAATGCAAAGCCGTGCAAGCGAGCCATAATGATCGCCCAAAATCCACGACAAGTGGAGAAGAGTTCTCTTTCAAAGCGCCTCCCAAGATGATTTTTCACTACACTTACCACCCATGTGCTACCAAGCGACATGATAACAAGCCAAGAATCGACCAACCCTGCAAATGGCCTCGGGCCAATCTTCAAGTGGACCCGGTAGGCAGCTCCTTTTTATCACCACATCAGCCATGGTCCTCATTTCCTCCTCCATTTTTCCTTGGTCCTCTTAGGGATAAACCCTAAGACACTTGGATTGTGAGAAAAAAGACTAGGAAACATGTGGAAACACATGGATTATGATTCAATTAAAAAAATGAATATATACAAGAAATTATATATAAAGTTATTGTAGTTTCATAGGGAAAACATGGAATGATATATTAATGAGGGAAGAGAGTAGCATACATCCATGCTATAATGGTAAGTGAACTATGAGTACATGAATTAGATGAGAATTATGGTAGAGTGTTAAAGTTTTCATGTTTTAGGAGGTAGTGTGATATATCTAGGGAGGTTACAACAAATCCCCATTTTTCCTCAACCAATACATTTGACCAAAAATTGATGTCCAAGCATGAATCTACCTCAAAATCACTATAATTGAATGATTTACACCATATTACATCATTACCACATCATAAAGTAACATTTTAATTCATAGATGTTGAATTTGGCAAAAAATTGCTGAAAAAACCAATTCCAGGACAAAGCGTAGCGAAACTGATAGAAAGTGTAGCGTGCTACGAAAAATGGAGTTTTGGAGGCCTTCCCAAGGTCCAAATATAGATCTAAAAAGTGTTCTAGAAATATGTGGATGTCTACTAATTGATGAAATGTTTAAGAAACAAAATTGACATGATCTGGCCCTTCAAACTCATCTTCTCCCAAAAGTACTCAAAAAGCGTAGCATGCTGCTCCAAAATGTGGCAGAAAGGTCAATTTCAAGTGGTGTTTTGCTCTTCATGCATGCTAAATTTGACCAAAATTTTCCTCTGTATAGTCCAAAGTGATGTACAAGTCATGAGGAGTCTGAAAATACAAACCATTTTTCATTTTGAATCCTCCATCAAAGATCTACTACTTGTAATGACAACATTGTGCCTTATTGGATTCATAATGGCTTTGTAATAGTTAGTGCTAAGGATATGTCTGAATATTTAGGAAACTATGTCACACTTCACTTTGAAGGACTATGAAGAATGTCTTTGGTTTTCAAAAGCAAGTTGAGAAAGTCCTTTAAGACCCAGAGACACTAGAAAATGTTGTAAATCTTGTAGAAAGCTCTCGGTAATGAGTTTCCATCTGATTGAAATGCAAAGGATTATGTAATGGAAATGACAACAATGAGTTGTAGTATAAGCTAGGTATAGGCATAAATACCCCTCAGTTGATGTAGGTAGATTACACTTCAGGAGATGTTGAGCATGTATTAGTAAACATTGTGGAATGATACTTTTATTTTGATGCAAGTTGCAATGAAGAAGGCTATTTAAGAAAGTCATTGAATTTTTGTTGGGAATTATGTTTATATGTTGTATAAGTTTGACTATAACAATGAAAAAACTAGGATCCATCCCTTTGCTTTGCATTTTACAAGGAGTTTCAGGGCATCCCTGACATGCCAATTTTGGGCTTAACTAACAATGGTTGCCTTTCACAACACTATGCTTACATAATAAATACTACCCAACTTAACCTRMAAAAACRTTTTTTCCCACTTGTTCTTTAGCTAAAGTTGAGGGTCCATTTGAAATGGTCAAAGCTATCCAAATATCACAATTCCCATCATTCTTATTTCTTGCACAAAAATCCCAAAGCAAGTGAAGGCCAACAATCCTCTACCACACCCATTGAATCACCCTTGAGTCAATTCTATTGCTTCGATGTTAACTGATATTCTAATTCCCCTTGAAATGAAGAGGCCAATTCTTGAATAAAGGTAAGAGCATGAGACAAAAAAATCTTGAATACATCTAACTACTTGGTCCACTTAACACAATTGAAACACCAACAATGAAATATTGATCTTTCTCTTAATCTAGTTCTACTAGTTGCATCTACAATATTTCTTCCCAT
>JZKD02S1031180.1:618126-644213 GCA_000966675.3 Picea glauca | reverse complement strand
CAGTTTTATTGAGTGTGCAGGGTTTTGGACCTTGAGGATGCAGAGGCATCGATGGAACCCCTTGGACTCTGGATTGAGTCAGGGAGTGTGCTATTTGGGTTGATTTATTTACTGTAATATTTCATTGATTTGATGCTATGATGTGGACATGTTCTGACACGATTTTTTATGATGCAGGCTGACGATAGCTTTCCAACCAGATTCACATATGGAGTAAAGGGGCCACACATGATTTTAAGAGGGGTTGAGGGAGAGGCATGGACAACAACCCTTCCACAGCCTACTAGCACTCCCACCATGGCTCGAACTATAGGTTAACAATTACCTAGTTCGAGAGGATCCACGATGCCTTGAGGGTAGACTGCGATAGTCGCTCACGATGACTCTAAGGGGCACGCAATAAGGCGAGGGCCTTATTCCTTAGAATCCCTTAGTCTCCCACAAGTTCACCTGGCAGAGTGTTGACTCCAGAGGTTATTGATGTCTACCAATCAGTCAAGTTGGCGAGTGGTACCCTTGGAGCACGTGGTGCATCTTGAAGGGTACGTCGCGCAAAAGAAACGAACCAGGCGAGTGTCACCCTAGGAGCACGTGGTGCGTCCTAAAGGGCATGTCGCATTGAGGTTGATGAAGGAACAAACCTAGATGGCCCTAAGACTTTTAACACATTAATAAATTCTTAAACAACTTCCCTAAATAATTGTCGCCCCGTTCAGAATCTAAATCAAAGTCTAAAACTTCTCTAGGGTAAAATTTTGTTTAACCTTAAGAAAAAGACCCTACAAAAATAAAAATAAAAATTTAAACTAAAACCCACTTAAGTAATAGTTTATTCTTCATAAAATTCTTGGGGTAAATGAGGAGAGTAAGAATTTAATTAAAACTAGTGGATTTAAAAATTGCAAAGAAGAAATTAATTCTTAAGTTGGGAAAGTATAAAAAGATATGACATTAATAATAAAAGGAAAAGATTAAATAGCGCAACTGCCATTTTGGCTTTATTAAAAGGGGGAAAGAAGGGAAAAATAAAAATTAGGAAACTAAGAATTGGAGGAAACATAATAAAAGAAAGAAGGGAACTTATGGTAAAAGGCGAGGTCAACATAATAAGGAATCTGCAATTAAGAACCTTCTAAAACGAACTAAATTAGCAACATCATTTTAGGGAAAGTACTTAAAACATGTAAGGGGATCTAGAAACACCTAGGAGTAAATTTAGGAGCAACTCTAGGTGGGTGAGGGAAATGAGACACTTAATAAATTTAAAGAAAATAATTATTGGAGGAAAGAGGGGGATGGACAACACTTGTGCGAAGGAGAATATTTAGAATATTTTTATTAAAATTTAATTTAAATGTGATTTAGGGAAAGTTGGAGGTTCTAAAAACTCTATAAAAGAAAGGGAAGATGAGGAAGAGAGGGATCAATTGTTAGCGGAACGTTACGCTGCCGAATTGGTGACTTGACTGATTACTTGTGGGGAATTGGGACATCCCAACTCGGATAGGAGTGGTAGCTTGGCCTTGCAAGGCGAGATGGGAGCTAGACGTACCATTTGGATAGTGTGTGCCCCCTTTGCGGCTCGGGGGGCTAAGGGGGAAGAAAAGTACCCTTAGCGTTGGCTGAGAGGTACCGGTGAGGTCTCGATGGTCGGCGAGCGGAAACGGGACGGAGCGTGGGACGTCAATCGAAGAGGGCAATAAGGCAACGGTATGACTTTTATTTTGGTAGAATAGAATGCATTATGACTTACGCTGGAATCAAGATATTGCTGTAAATGAAATGAATGCTTGTTTCTATTTATTTACACGGTGATTAAATTGTAAATGCTGTAACTGCTGATTTTATTTAAACCTCCCATGTGACAAGCATGATTCCCCTTACCCTCTTATGTTTGGCGGATACTCCATTTGGGTTTTGAACCCTGACAACTTCAATTGATACTTCTAGTTTCCAATCCCTTGCACAATTCGTTACATGGGTTTCTGCCGACTGCAGCTCTAATATTTACAACCTTTTGCAATTGTTTTCAGTCTTGACTCTCTGGGTTCTTCTGGTTCCATCAGGGTTTAGGGTAGTGAAATTCTATCATATGACTTATGAACTTAAACATGTATATCATACCTTTAGGATTGTAAGCTATTCCAGAAAAGTCTTTTAGTTTATCTCAAATTCAGTGAATTTGTATCATTTACATCCAGATCAAGAAAATTTTAGGTAAATGTTGGGCAGATCTGTAAGGAGACTTACAGTCTGGCGCTGAATATCCTCTGGGATTGTAACAAGGGAATTTAACAGATAACAACAGTCTGCAGGCAAGGTAGAGGCAACCATTTTTGTGATGCACAGCTAGTCTTATGTTCGGTTCAAACTTGTTCTCCGAATTTTGACCAAGAAATCCTTTTCTCACCCCGTTCCCATTTGCCTCTATTTCACGTTTCTCTCTGTCGGCAACATAATGGCACAAGGGTTGTTCCTCTCTTATGTCAGTTTCTGGATAAAGGGAATGAGTGAGGAGTAGTATCGATGAACATAGGAGTTTGCGTCGTTTGTTTGGATAGTGGAGTCTCATTGGCTGGTGCCATTAAAGTTCTGTGTGGATTAACGTTATGTAAAACCTACAGCGCCCCTGCTCAGTGCTTCCATGCACAATTTCTATGCGTCAACCTACCTCATTGCGTACTCCCACAGGTATACCGCCACTTACCCCTCTGGATTTTTGGGTTGCCGCTACGTACGTCACCGCAGCTAATTTCCACTGCAGTTCAGAAATGATGGCTCGGCACGTTCCGTCATTCCATGTTTTTCCTCCCTTCAATTGCCTGCGTTTTTGGTTGACACCGCACCTCTACTGTCTCCCTCATGATTTTTTTCAAGATAAATCCTGCCCAAGAATCCGCGCTGTCAGTACAACCCATTCCTAGAAACCATGATTGGAATCATGGTGGTGTCCTCAGGGTTAGGTAACATAAATTTTCTTCTGATTTAAGTGACCGTGTGACTGCACAGTCTACGCCTACCAGAGGGCGTCTTTTTTGTTTTGTTGAACCACCCTTTTTTTTTTTTAGCGCATGCATGACAGCCGCTGGGCCATGAACCCACATTTTTGGATACTGTTTATTAAAGTTTCTAATGTTAGCGCTAACTCACTCAGGGCCACGACAATAATTTTACTGTTCTGATTGGAGTTAAAACACCAACCCATCACCACACCCCAACATCTAAAATGAAATCCAGAAGACTTTAATTTTAGAAAATGATTATAGCTGCCTTGAGCCCCAGCAGTGCGAAGTGGCCGCCCTTCTGGTACGTGAATGGCACCCCCTGTTTTTTTTAATTTCAGTCTTGACGATTGTCTTCCTTTCCTATCCATTCAATGGTAGTCAGAACCCCGCATAAAATTTGTGTAGTTCCACCCCTTTTTCGGACCTTCTCATATAGAATGGCTCCCTTGATGTGCACGGTGGCTTTTGATAAATACGAATTTGACTGGGTGCTGGCAGCAAAACCCCTCCATTGGATTATGGCAACACCTTAAAGGTTTGCCTCTCACACTCTGGATGGTAATTGATATATTTACTAGTACAGCCGCTAAGTCGCGGCTGGTGAACGCCGAAAGGCGACGGCTGTTAAAAACCTTAGCACAAACAACTGGCTGTTAAACTTACGGGTGTTAAAACCCTTAGCACAAACAACTGGCTGTTAAACTTACGGCTGTTAAAACCCTTAGCACAAACGACTGGCGACCGCTGGTGATGCCAGCACAGAAACGCGGCTACCAAATGTCAGTTAGTAGAAACATGAGAAAGGCAGCTACCAAATGTGAGTGAGTAGAAACATGAAACGGTGTGAATATCTTAATATTTTTTAATCAGGTAGATGTGGCAATAAGTTAGTGAATACAATAATTTTTAAACACGATTAGGTAAATGTAAAAAAGTAAACATATAAACGGATGTCTTTATAACAGCTCGGAAGTTAATGGATGAAATCAGAGCCATTCATTTATTGTGACGACTAAGAATATTCTAGGCATATTTAATCTCATCCATAGAAAACGTATTAAGAGCTAAAAACCTCTTAAATGTGCCCATTGTCAATAGGTATACGCCTTTCGGCGTAACAACGTGGGCAAACTCGCCCTTTCTTTTAGGTGATGATTGTTTAATTTTTTCGGGTTGCGAGCTTAAAACGCCAACACTTTGGCAGTGTTATAGGAACAACGAGTTGCCTTTGATATCCCACCTTTCCTGTGGCGTTAATTGGAGGGCCTTACGTCCTACACCAGGTCGTGATTTTTTTTCTTCTTTACACAGAGGTATTTACGTTGATCTAAATATAACCGCAACGGGTTGGGCGTGTATTGGACCGCAAGTTGAACGAATCTTTAAAAAAAAAAATTATTATTATTTTAATTGTTGTTTGATAAGTGGTTAAGGGGTTTTGGGTCCAGTGGAGGATTGTAACGCCAGGGGGAATGCTGCAGTTATATAATGTTTGATTTCTTTGTATTTGAATTGACCCTTTTTTTTTAACCAATCCGATCTCCCTTCATTCAGTTTTTGTAATTCGTTTGCATTTGTGATAGTCAGAATTTGGACATTTAGTTCCCTATAGAACCACTTGGGTTCTTAATTTAGATGCCACTCTTTTAAATTTAACAAATCCATTGTATAGTTGAGTTTGTTTTTAATACATTTTGGATATCGTTCTAAAATAAGTTGAAGAATGTTTTGAATATGAATTGAGTATTGATTTAATGCTATCGTTCTAATATCAATTGGTTTTGCTTAAATAATTTTGGGCTTTGATTGCAATGTAACTTGGATATGGCTCTTATACAACGAGTAATGTTTTTAATACATTTTGGATATCGTTCTAATATAAGTTGAAGAATGCTTTATTATGGATGAAGTATTGATTTAATGCTATCGTTCTAATGTCAATTGGTTTTGCTTAAACAATTTGGGTATTGTAATATTGGGGATATTGTTTAACTTAAATTCTAGTGGAAATTGTTCAGAATCTTGGGATGTATTGTTTACTAGAGTTGTTGAAAGGAATTGTTTATTATATATAATTTAGTTTACTTCTTTGTCCTTCGACTTCTTGCTTAAGCGATATGGTTCTGGGATGTTGACGAAGTCATCCCAGTTTGCGCTACTCATCGAGGGTGTCAGCATTTATTATGGTAAGGGTTACACTTGGTTATGTAAACTTGACATGATTGTTGCTTACGGTAAAGGTTCTAGCTACCTGTGTATTATTGTTGAGTTTCTAGGATGAGAGTCCTTAGCTTAGTAAACCTGGTCTGTTGAGGTGGGCAGGATGTAGACACCTCCATGTTCCTCAGAACAGTCGCCAGCCCTGAGACCTTAAATGGTTAAAATCGATGGGAACCTGGGCTTGAGCGTTGATTATGTGTCTTGGAGGTCCTAACCATTGCAGGGTAGGACGGGCAGGTAGTCAGTCGTATTATTTGTCGGTTGATTGTCGTTCATTGTTTGCAGAGGTTTATGTGTGTCTTAGAATATTTATGTTGTCATCACATTGCATGCATCATGATTCATCATCGTATGGCAACACAGATTCGAATGTTTTATTATCATTGTACACGCACGCACACACTTTTAAAAACAAACAAAAAAAAATTTCACTTGTTATACGAGGTTTGTCATTGTAACGAGGAGGTCGTTACTGGAGAGATGCGAAATTCATCAAGATTCTCGTAGGCTGTTTGAAGGAGAGGTGGGAAATTTCCCCACCCCACAGTGCATTACAGTGCAAACTTCCTCCAAGAGTTCACAGGCTAGACACTGGTAGGGTGCAAACTTCCCCCAGACTACTCTCAGGTGGGGTGCAAACCTCCCAAGGCAAGAGGAATTGCAGTAGTTGAGTTTTTGTGGTTGTATAACATTCGAATTTGCAGGATTTTCTTGGTGTGACAGTTGATTCAAGATCAAAATGACTTTCAATGGCTTGAGGTTGGAGTATGCACTCAAGGGCAGCTCAAACTTCAATGCTTGGAAGGACAGGATGGAAGCAGTACTCGAAGACAATGGATTGAAGGATTACATTGACAAAGATGTTCCTAAGCCGGATGCGACAGAAACTGCAAATCTTGATGCATGAAAAAGAAAGTGGAAAAGGTGAGGAGGATTCTGTTGGAGGGAGTACGAGACCACATTGTCTCAAGTCTCCATGGGAAAACCACACCACATGCAATGTGGAAGGTTTTGATAGATATGTTCCAAAACAATAGCGACCATAGGAAATTGGTGCTCAAATATAAACTTAGGAAGATCAATATGGAGAAGGGTGACACCATTCAAAAATATATCACAAAGTTTGTCCAATGTTAGGATGAGCTTGGAAGTGTAGGAATAATAGTCAATGCTGATGATTTGGTGAGCTTGGCTCTGCTAGGACTTCCCAAGAGTTGGAACAGTTACAAAGACTCTTTTAATGGAAGGGAAAAATTTCCATATTGGGAATGACTATGGTCAGATCTAGTGCAAGAGGAGTTCAGGTGGAACACCAAAGATGGATCTTGATCAAAGCGTGATGATGAAGAGGATTGTGCTTTGAATGCCAAGGCAAGGAAAGGGAAAGGGAAGAAATTCTATTCAAAATCTGATTCTAAAGTCAAGAAGCTGGATTTGTCCAAAGTGAAGTGCTTTCACTGTCACGAACATGGGCATCTCGCTACTAACTGTCCACATAAGAGGAAGAACAAGACGGTTGATGGAGCTACAACTGGTGAGGCTCTTGTCTCGCAATTTGAACTTGACTTCACTTTGATCACATGCATGGCTTCAAGTGCATCAATATCAGTGTGGTATTTAGATAATGGTGCTTCCTTCTACATGACGGGAGATAAAGAGTCTTTCATTGACTTGAAGGAGAAAGATA
The DNA here is from genome assembly GCA_000966675.3 of Picea glauca. Classification (NCBI taxonomy): domain Eukaryota; kingdom Viridiplantae; phylum Streptophyta; class Pinopsida; order Pinales; family Pinaceae; genus Picea; species Picea glauca. Next base: position 637,301 of record JZKD02S1031180.1, on the reverse strand, counting down.
TTAGAATGCATATAGATATGGGCTACGATGGATGATACAATGTGACTAATATTGGTACCATTACCTTTTAGAGGGAGTCAGGTAAACCATTTCAATTGAAAAATGTTATGCATGTTCCAGGTCTAAAGAAAAACCTGGTCTCAGTCGCAATGTTGGAGGACAGAGGCTATGATGTTGTTTTTAGTAGTGGAAAATCCTACCTGCGACATAAAGCAATGGGTCAAGTCAAGAAGATAGGGATTTGAGTTAAGAATCTCTACATGCTGGAGGTAGATGGTTGTGGTGCCATGATAAGCAAGGAAGAAAAAGTGGTGAGCCAGGATGAGGGTGAATTATGGAACAGGTGATTGGGCCATCTTCATCATGGAGCCTTGAATATCATGCAACAAATATCTACTAGAATTCCAATGGGAAAACTTGCTCAGTTAGATCAGTGTAAGGGTTTCACCCTCGGGAAGTATGTAAAGTCCACCTTTCATGAAAAGGAGAACCGGGCTTTGGTAATCCTGGAGATAATTCACACAGATGTGTGTGGACCATTCTTAGCTTCTTCAACAACAAAACATAGGTATTATGTTATTTTTGTTGATGAATTTTCTCATAAATGTTGGATATTCTTCATGAAGAAGAACAACCAAACATTCTCAAAGTTCTGTGAGTTTAAAGCATTGGTGGAGAAAGAGTCAGGGTGGCTCTAAGGAGTGATAATGGTGGAGAATACATCTCTAACAAATTCAAATACTTCTATAGCAGAGAAGGAATTCAAAGAGAACTTGTAGTGCCTCATAGCCCACAGCAAAATGGGGTCATGGAGAGAAAGAATAGAATGATCATGGGTGCAGCACGAGCGATGTTGCATGATCAGCACCTACCAAAGCATTTGTGGGCAGAAGCATGCAATATTGCAGTTTATGTGCAGAACTGTTTTCCTCATAGAATACTTGGCATGAGTACACCTGAAGAAGATTTCACTGGTAAGAAACCTGATGTTTCTCATTTAAAATTTTTTGGCTCATCTGTTTATGTGCATGTGACCAAGGATTCCAGGAAGAAGCTAGAACCAACTACTAAAGTTGGGATAGTTGTGGGGTACACAGAAACACCCCATAATTATCATGTGTATTTGTTGAATAGTAAGATGATTGTTATGCGATGGGATATAAAATTCGATGAGGGGAAAGCCACGTGGTTGTGGCTTGAGAGGGAGATAGACTTGCATGCAGAAGAGGAACTGCTAGTTCCCAAAGATGATTATCAAGATGTGGATCAGCCACATGAGGAGGTTCATGGAGTGGAGAAAACCAATCAAGCAGAGCCATCCATCAAAAATGGTAGAAAACACACCACGGAAGCTGACAAAATGAGACTAGATGTTGCACAGAATGTAAGAGCCCCTACTTCACAGTGCAGATAGAGACAATCTCCTGATCGATTTGTTGGATACATGGCTCTCATGAGAGAATGTATCGTGACTGAACCATCTTCCTTTTAGGAAGCAATGTAGGATCCCACTTGGGTTGATGCTATGGTAGAGGAGTATGAATCCATTGTCAAAAACAGTGCATGGGAAATTGTCCGAAGACCAATTGATAAATTGATGGTAGGATTGAGATGGATGTACAAGGTAAAGAAAGTTGCTGATGGGAGTGTTGTGAAATACAAGTCTAGGTTCTGTGGCTCAGGGTTTCTCACAGATTGAGGGAATAGATTATGATGAGACCTTTGCACCTGTCACAAGGTAATCTTCCACAAGATCCATCCTTGCACTCTTAGTGCAGATGGGATGGTGCATTCATCAGATGGATGTAAAAAATGTGTTCCTCAATAGGATAATTCAGGAAGAAGTGTACATTGAACAACCAGAAGGTTATGGGCTGAAGCAAGAACCCCGTGCTTGGTACACTCAGATAGATATCTATTTCACTGGATTGGGCTTCACCAAAAGTGAAGCGGATGAAAACCTATACCAAATTTTGGTGGAGGGTAAGCTCTTAATCATTGTTCTTTATGTTGATGATTTAATACTGATTGGTGATGAGAAGTTGATACACTCATGTAAGGATGAACTTGCAAAGGAGTTTGAGATGAAGGATTTGGGCCTTCTTCATTATTTCCTTGGATTGGAAATATGGCAGCGAAATGGTGAAATTTTTGTGTCTCAAGGAAAGTATACAAGGTAGATACTGGGTAAGTTTCACATGGAGGGCTGCAAACCCATGGATACTCCTCTTCCAGAAAACTGGAGGAAAGAGGATGCTACTTCTAGAGAGGTAGTGGATGCTACTATCTATCGACAGTTAGTAGGTTCGCTAATGTATTTAGTGAACACAAGACCGAACATTTTTTATGCAGTTAACTAGCTAAGTCAAGTGATGGTTAAGCCTACCAAACTCTTTTGGAAGGCGGGTAAGCATGTCTTGAGATATCTAAAGGACACATTTGAGTATGGATTATGGTACAGATAGACGGATGAGGTGAAGTTGCATGGATTCACGGATGCAGATTGGTTGGGCAGCCCAACGGACAGAAAGAGCACATTAGGGGGGATCTTTAGTATCAGATCTACAGTTGTTTCTTGGTACAACAAGAAACAAATATCCATGGCACTCAGTTAAATGGAAGCGAAATACATGGCAGTGAGTCCATATGCATGTGAGGCTATCTAGATGAGAAATATATTGGTTGGTTTGTTTGGTTCTTATTTACATCTGACAATGATTTATTGTGATAATCAGAGTTGCATTAAACTCTTGATTAATCCTGTGTTTCATGATAGATCTAAGCATATAGATATCTAGTATCATCATATAAGAGATTGTGTGCAGCAGAAGAGCATGTTTCTTCAATACATTCCTACAGAATATCAAGATGTAGACATTCTAACGAAGGCACTCACTAGGAGAAAATTCAAATATCATAGAGATAGGATTGGGGTGAAGGATAATCCCTTTCTTGTTAAGAGGGAGTGTTGAAAAGTCAACAAGAAACATGTGTCTAATTTACTTTTCCCTTAAATAAATTGGATAATAAATATTAATCTATTATCTCATTTATAACTGAGTGATTTGGCATTGTAACATAATTATAAGTGTAGTTAACTGAGTTAATCCCAGTTTTACTAGTTGTAACTGAAGCAAGTGAAGATTCACCACGATTAACTACATGCATGTCAGATCCAGTGGAGACCCATATGAGATAATAGGTGAAAGGGATAGTTTGGCTATCAGTTGTGATTTGATAACACATGCAGTGGATATGCTCATGAGCATGTGAAAACTAGGAAATTTGAATTCATTGTGAGAATTCTAATTGCAGAGATTGTGCAGAGGAGGCAGGTTGTCTGGACACAGAGAATTGGAACATGTATTTGTTGATTTGTGTATGACAGTGTGAGACGATTGTATTGTGCTGAGAGCTCTTGGATTAGAGTTTTGTATGAGATTTTTTCATGATTCATGATATACATAATATATGATAGTGGGGTTTTTAGCTTTACGCTTTCCTGGAAAAACTTTTGTGTCATGTGTTCTTGATATTTCACTTTGTGATCATAGTTTAATTTTCTGCAAGAATAACAGTAGAAGCGATTATGTATTTAACATTGGCATATAATTGTTAGATCAGGAGAATCACATGAAATACTTAATTTGTATTGAAATTTTTACACATAGAAACCTCATGGTTAAGGAGATATTATGACTATAAGTCCTAATTCTAAACTACTATATAGATATATATATATGTATATAGATGAGTAGGTTTGAGACCAAAGGGAATTGTTAGAATCATTGGTGAATTATCCATATAATTTTTCTATCCAAATTAAGCTAGACTGGTGTGGGAATGGAATCATGTGGTAGGCATAACTTAAGTTACGTCACAAATATTTATAACAACAATGAAAATTACCTCCTTTTAACAACAAACATATAAAATGAAATTGGAGATTAATGTCCCATAGAATTTTTTTTTTTGTGGCAAATTTGAGGTACATTACATATCGTATTAGAGAAAAGGTTACAACACTTGGACCTTGAACAGGGCCAAATTAATTAATTAGAACATATTTTTGTCTATGTAAAACTAACAAACCATTACTGTTACAAACAAAAAACTTTTTTTTTGTTTCGTGTTAATCATGGCAGCCCAGGATGAAGCAAAAATTAGACTTGAGGGGAATCCTAAACAAAGACCTCCTAAATATCTGAGACAGACTAGTTATGGAAGCTCACCTACTAAATTTTTGGAAACGATGAGGAATCTCATTGTTGAGATGCAAGTTTTCAAAGCAGGCAATGAGAAACTGAAGAAGGCACAACATGAACACCAAGAAATAAATGAAGTCCTGCTATGTAGTATAGTCATAAAGAAAATCCCAAAGGACGATAACCATGAAGAAGAGGTCAGTAAAAGGGCCTCCGAGAATTCTGGTCTTGAAGCAGAAAAAGGGGACAACTCATCTGAAGGTATACCTTCAGTTGAAGATAAAACAAAAATAGACAGAAAAATAAAACAGGTAGATCACCTTGAGGGAGAATTTAAGAAAATCAAACCTGCTACCTTTGATGGGGAATCCAGAACAGGGGAGGAAGATGAATCATGGTTATTAAACATCAAGAAATATTTCCATATCTACAACTATTCCAGCAATATGAAGGTAGAAATGGAAATCTATAATCTGAAAGGAAAAGCCAACATTTGGTTGCAAGATCTGAAATTGGCCAAGGGCCTAAAGGAGAAACAGATGGAATGGTCAAACTTTAAGAAATACTTTAAGAAATAGTACCTATCTAAAATTTACTATGAAAGAAAAACCAAAGAATTTTATGAGCTACAACTTGGTCAAATGGCTATGGAGGATCTGATAAACAAATTCCTGGACTTACTAAGGTTTGTACCTTATATCCAGGAGGAAGGAGTGAAAATCCAGTGGTTCCTAAGCTATTTACCACAGTCCTACAAGGAAAAAAATGAATTTGATAATCCCAAGTCCTTGAGTGAAGTATTTAGAAAATTTCGAAGATGTTACGACAAATACAAACAACAAATAGAATTTCCCAAGGCTTGGAAAGACAAGAAACAAGACCGAATGAACCAACGGAAGAAGGGATACTAGCAAGATCCTTATCGGAACACAAAAAAAAAGATTTCCAAGGAAATATTTTCACTCCAACAATCCAAACACGCAAGGAGTTGGTAAACCGGTAAATCTGGGAACAAAGAAGTTTGGGGACAGCCACCATGAATCGTTAAAATGATGGGAATGTGGAGAATCTCATCTAAGGAGGAATTGTCCATGTTTGATTTCAGAAAACATAACTACTGTTCACAATTTATAGGAATCCTCTACAGTAAGGGATGTAGGCAGAAGCTTACATCAGATAAATGTAGCTATGGATGGCCGACAAGCTAACCACCAGTCCTCTGTGGTGGAAATCAAAGGTAAAATCAATAACACTTGAATTTCTGTTTTAATTGATCATGGAGCTACATTAAGTTATATCACTCCCACTATAGTGGAGTCAAATAAACTTAAGAAAACAAGACACACAAAGTCTTGGATGGTACAATAGAAACATGAACAAAAAGAAAAGTTGTCGACTTTATTTCTGATTATGAGTTCAGTTTAGGCAGTCAAAACATAAAGACAAATCTGAACATTCTACCATTAGGATATTATGATGTAATTATCAGAATGGATTGGTTATAAAATCATAAAAGAGGTGCTAGATTTTTACAAAAAATCACTTAAGTATACAGACAAAAATGGCACGGTTAGGACATTTTAAGGCATACAAAAACCAATCTCAATTAGACAGATTTCAGTAATGGAATTCAAGAAATGCATGAGAAAGGGTTGTCAAGTTTACGCCATCCAAGTAACAAACCTATTAAAAAAAGAAAATAAACCCAAATTGGAGGATTTTTCTATTCTGCATGATTTCAAAGACGTGTTTGTTTATGAAATACCTAAATTACCCCCAAGAAGGGAGATAGAATTTTCTATCGAACTGCTACCTGGTTCAATCCCTATCTCTAAAGAACCTTACCGAATGCGTTTGTCGTAATTGACGGAACTAAAAATTCAGCTAAAGGAATTATTGGGCAAAGAATATATCAGACCAAGTGTTTCACCATAGGGAGCACCAGTCCTCTTTGTGAAAAAGAAAGACGACACTCTAATATTATGCATCGATTATAGAAAATTAAACAAAATGAATATTAATAACAAGTACCCATTACCTAGGACAAATGATATGTTCGACCAAGTAGGTGGGTAAAAGAAGTCCACCCAGAGAAAATAAGATCCATCATGGAATGGTCGATTCCTAAGGACATAGTGGACAGTCGGTCATTCATGGGAATCACCGAATATTACCACAAATTTATAGAGGGATTTTCCAAAATTTTATACCCCATCACATCACTACAAAATAAGGGAACCAAGTTTAACTGGTCACATAAATGTCAAGATAGTTTTAATAAGTTAAAGGAATTGCTAACAACCGCACCCATTTTAGAGGTAGCAGATCCAGACAAAGACTTCACCGTCTGTGTATATGGGAGTAAAGAAGGACTAGGTGGTGTCCTAACGCAAGAAGGGCATGTTATTTTCTATGAGTCTCGGAAACTAAAGGAGCATGAATGAAACTATGTCACTCATGAATTAAAGTTGGCAGTTGTAATACATGCCTTAAAGATGTGGTGAAACTACATAATGGACAGAAAATTTATGTTATTGACTGACAAGAAAGGTGTGAATTTTTTTTTTATTCACCTTAATGCAAGGCAAGCAAGATGGCTAGCCTTCTTGAGCGAATTTGACTTTGAGGTAAGACATGTCAAGGGTAAGGAAAATAAAGTAGTTGATGCTTTAAGTAGAAGAGTTCATGGGTTGTTTGAAATAAATATTAGCAGGGCAGAAAATGATCTTGAACAAAGGATAAAGACTGCATGTAATAACAATGAAAATTACACTCAATCAGTGGAAAAATTATAGAACACTACAGGAAATTTAGACAAAACAGATCCGAGTATGGACAAAAATGGTCTACTACGATTCAAAAATAGACTATACATACCAAATTTGACAGAGTTAAAGTTAAAAGTCTTGGATGAAGTTCATAAGAAACTATATTGTGGTCATCCAAGATACCAGAAAACGATAACAACACTAAGAAAGTCATTTTGTTGGCCCAATATGAAGGGCGAAACAACATAATACCTAGCTAAGTGTCAGGATTTTCAGCATGTAAAAGCCAAACACCAGCATCCAGCCGACCTGTTGCATCCCTTACCTATTCTAGAATGAAAATGTGTAACAACCAAATATTTCTAAACATCATTAAGTTTCATAAGAAATTTATTTCATAACTGAAACAATAACTTCATAGCATAATATTGATTTTCATAATAGAAACTTCAGTAACTTAGATTTATCAATAAATAATGATTTCATGGCAGAATGAAATAAATACATAACTTAACAAATTACCTGGTTCTGATGCTAATTTTTCTTGCCTTGTTGCCTTGCTGTTGCCTTCCTGCTACTTGATACGCAGATCAACCCTGCCACAAACAAAGAATAACTGCCCAAACCTACTATCCTCCCTGCCAACTAGGAAAACTACCTAGCTCCAGTATATCTATGGATATATTGGCCCCCGTGCCCAAAACCTCCAGCAACTCGGTGCCTCAACTGATCAAAAGCCACAGCCAGAAACTCTCTGCTCACAACAATTCCCACAGTTCTCCCCCAGCATCCATCCTCTCCCCTGTCAAAAATCCCCCCCTCACGTAAACCTTCCTTCCTCCCTTATCCCCCCTTCACTGACTCCTCATTTACTCCCTTAACTTCTCTCGTCCCTCTCCATAATACTTCCGTTAATGTTTTATCTTCTCGGGACTAACAGGTTATCCCTTGTTGGGTACGTAACCATTTTATAACATATTTCATTGATCTCTTAAATTTATTTCTCAGGTCATTAAATGTGATCTGTAGTTAAATTATTACTTAGTTAATCCACAATTATATTCTTTAATTAATTTTACTTTATAATGTTTAAACATTTATCCAACTAGGGTTGTTACAAAATGGGAGACTATATCGTTGGACATTATTACAGGTTTTCCTAGAACTCAGAAACAAAATGATTCAATTATGGTGGTAATCGATAAACTTAGTAAGTCTGCACACTTTATTCTTGTAAAGTCTACTTTTAAAGCCATTAACATTGCTAAAATATTCATGAAAGAATTTTTTAGACTGCATGGTATTCCTAAAATGGTGATTTCAGATAGAGACATAAAATTTACATCTTCCTTTTGGAAAGAATCGTTTGCAGGGTTAAATACTAACTTGAATTTCAGCATGAGTTATCATTCACAAACAGATGAACAGACTAAATGAATAGACCAAATCGTAGAAGAAATACTCTGCATGTATGTAAGAACAAAACCAAGCAAGCGAGAAGACTACCTGCACTTGGTAGAATTTGCATACAACAATGGGTACCAAACTTTGTCTAAAATGATCCCTTTCAAGGTACTGTACGACACAAAGTGTATGACTCCAATTACCTAGGATAACCCAGTTGATAGAATCATGGTTGGACCAGAGATGCTCCAGGAAATGCAGAGCACGATAAGAAAATCACAACAGAACTTAAAAGAGGCACAGGACAGAAAAAAATTTTACGCGGACTAGAAAAGAAGACACTTGGAATTTCAAGTGGGAGACCACGTCTATTTAAAATTCAAATCCCAGAAAAGTTCACTAAAGCTAGGGAACTGTGCCAAGTTGGCACGCAGGTTTTGTGGGCCTTCGAGATCTTAGCACGAATTGGACTTGTAGCAGACCAACTTGCACTTCATGCCAATCTAAAATTTCATAATGTATTTCATGTTTTGTTGTTAAAGAATTATTTTCATGACCCTACTCATATGATCGATTGGAACTTGGTGAAGGTGGAACCAAAAGGCGAGTTCCAAGTGGAACCTTTGCACATTCTGGACATGAGAGAAATAACACTTCTGAATAGAGCTGTCGCCCACATAAAAGTGTAATGAAAGCAATTTAGCCCTGAGGAGGCCACTTGGGAGTTGGAGGGAGATTTGTAGAAATATCATCCAATCCTGTACCAAAAAAGGAACCAACACTGAGGACAATGTTTTATTAAAGGGGGAAAGGATGTAACAACCCCAAAAATAAATTATTTTTGAATTTGAAATTTCTTAGGAAAATTATTTCATTTTTGGTAAATTCGAAATTGGAAACTTTTTTCCATTTATGGAAATTCCAAATTTTGAATTTAGTTAATTGTAATTATGATTTTGACTGTTGGGAAGAGATTTGATTTGACCTAATAACTATTTGACTATGAAACTTGTATGAAACAAAATATTTTATAATTATTTCTGATGGACAAATGGAATAGCCATGTTAAAAATTAGTTGACCATGACTCCATGAGTGGGGAACATGTTGGAACTACCTCACGGCGGATTGTTACAAGTGGAAAATCCTGAATTTAGCCATTGGCAGCCCCTGGAAATCAGGGATTTGGAAATCTACGAAAATTCCCAAGGGGGAAAAGGCCTAGGCAAAAATGAATTTGCATATATAGCATATGAGAGGAGGTAGTATGTTGCCTAGTATGTTGGGAAAAAGAAATTTATCTCTTGTTGTTATGAACACTGGTTTTCAGAGTGTGAGGCAAGGAGATGTTGTTGAAGTGGAAGGACTATTGTTGAGGAGATTTCTGAGTTTTCCCTCATGGATTCATGGTCACTCTAGGGGGTGAATGGAGAAAGCGACTTTGACTATTATGTTCTAAGGTTGGGAGGAACGTGGTTGTTCCATTTGTTTTTCAGCGAACTAGTTCACATATGTTCATCTACTCTTTTATAGTTATAGATATATCTCTTGCTTCGATGGCTGTTAAAATACATATATATATATTGTTGGGTGAATTATTTTCTGTTGAAGTCCTTTCTAATTCAAGAATCATTTTTTGATTTAAATTAATTGAAAGAGAATATATCTAGTATAACGATGTGTGAATTCTTTCTATGAGTTAAAATACGAATGGATGGAACAGGTGTAGGATAAACCCCTACCAATTTTAATTTTATGCTTTGAATAAGACTACCTGTATATAGTTATATACATATATTAATTATGAGTAGAATCAGAAATTTGTGAATACACCAGCATACTTATAGTATAAACAAAATTAGACCGATTCCCTTTTCGAATCTTAGAGATCCGGTAATTTTAGAAGTATATAAATAAATTCGAAGGAGTCTTTTACTAATTCCTTGACTTTGGAAATGATTAAGAACATACCAAAATGAAAGAATTTTATACTCACATATTACTGTATTAAGTTATAAAGAGTAATAACACTGCTATAATACCAATGCGTGGAAAAATATAATGGAAGATGACACTATAACTAGTAATAGGAGATCTAAAAAGATAAACAGAAACTCAAGGAAACAAATCAAACCTTTTAATACAAACAAGATTATGGAAACAAAATATTAGAAAGTTGAATGCCCGATGAACTCAGTAAATAGAAGTACGAAAACCCTTTTTCATGAATATTCACATTTTGATAATTTTGAAATATGATAACTATATTAGCGAGGAATAAATCATTCAAATAATATTGAATAAAGAAAACAATAGTTTCTATTGACTACAATGAATTTTTCTGAATACAATAATTACAAAGGTAACAAAACAAAATTTTGGGAAAACGTATTTCTGGAAGTATACAAGATGATATGCCTTATTTATAAAAAGTATAGGCAATATAAGGAACCATAATACCATTAATATTGGATTTAAATTTGATAACCCTACTATTTTCAAATACAAGTATACAAGAGAAAGAATACCGTGAATTAAACTTTAAAGTGGTTATCCAATTCCAAAAAAACCAAAAATCCAAGTATGTCCAACCTTACGCAATTACTGCATTCTCTTCCAACAGGGATTTATCGACATAAAAATAGGATTACTCTTCAACCAACTGATATAGGAATCGGGACATAACTTCACTTATTAATGATAAAACTAGAATGGAACCATGGACTCCATTCCTAGAACCGCGAAAGCTAAGTCTGAGTGTTACTGGGCATGAAACCCAAATACCTTTTGCACGAAGGATAGGAACCGACATCCGGAAATTTTGCACGGTCGAAACCTCTGCAAAGATTTACCATTTTAGAATATATAAAAAATATATGAAAGTAAAGTGAACGAAACTTTCAATAGAATGATAATGATATCAACAATTTTTTTTTTCTAGAGTGGCACTCAACTTATGATGTGGAGACCCGATGTCCTTTCCTCATCATATTCTGGTTTGATACACATCCCAGGACGAGGGGAGGTTGGTCCAAGGACTCCCTAATGGGTACCCTCGCATCAACAGGGTCACATCATTAGTGTTGGTGCCAAATCATATAATCAATTGCTTATGAAAGGAAGTAATCAACCATGTTAACATTTAACATACAAATTTCATAAGACATACTGTGCAAGTAGGCTGAGATTAAACTTTTCCTAAACCGACTATGTATTTTCATAGGGTATTTATAAGTCATTGATAAATACAGAGTTAATCTTCTGTCGAATTTCAAATGGAGTAAATTAGACGCAGACCACGATAATGATAGTAAGAAATATAATTAATCCAAGAAGTTCCACAAACTCAAACATTATATGATGTAGGGTATTCTATTTAGTGAAATGCTCAAAACAAAAAAGTCACATTCCTTTAACTATACCAGACAAGAATGAAATAACCATTAAGGAGACATTATATGCGTCAATACCATCTAAGGGTTTAATGAACATTATAGAAGGGTGGATTCGTCCTTTACAAAGAGAAAGATAGAACATGCAATGTATTATATTATACATAGTAAGATCATTCCACTCCAGACCAAAAAGCCTGCATAGTCTCACAAAAAATCAACATCAAACCTCGACATACATCAACAGAGGGACTGTAAAGAACAACGATAATAGGGAATAACGAAACCCTAGTAATTGAAATATATACATAAAAAACTATACATATTCAATTTCTCTAAGTCAAGAGGTGGAATGTCAAGACCTTCAAGGATATTAAGAATGAAATGCCTGAATAATACAACTTATCTAGGAGTGGGGATAACCCAGAAATATTCCAAGGAATAATGATAAGGGGAATATTTAACTTAAAATTGTAACAAGTGTCATAGAATGAATATTGCTTTTCACTGTAATGATTTTCTGCAAATCCACTCTATTATTTAAACCATAGTAGCATCTTACAACTTACCAGGGAAGACGAATAACATTGTCCATTCCACCGGGTAACGACCTCCAAGTCGACAGTCTTCCCTGCCGAGGAAAATAATACTCAGAGCCATTTGGAGGGCTTCACAATGACAAAATGACACTCACTTAACCCTAAGAGAAGCTCTTCCTATGTCGATTTAATGTTGAAAGTACAAAGGTCATTCTGGACATGTGATGGGGCCGAGTTGGCGCGATTAGATTGGAGGAAGGGTCAGGTGAAAGCCATCAAAACTCACACATAGAGGACCTCCATTAATGGCTAGTGAAGAACATTAAATCCTTTTTGACAAGTAAGCCATTCTTCATTTGACAAGAAAACACATTTATTTTAGCCCCTTCGTGACAGGACTATATGGGGACACGTTCACTCCAACTTTATCCTTGCAGTTAATATATCGTTCAAGTGAAGACTTCATTGGGACATCTTTTATTTAAGTTGGAGTTAACGAGGATTAGCATGAGATCTCGTTACCTGAACTCTTTTAGGTAAATGGACTGGAATATCAATAACCACAAATAATTCATAAACGAACCCATTTAATGACCTGGACTATACAATCATTCCAAGCCCCCTTTACTAAGCCACATATATTCAACTGAGGAGTATAATCTCGACCCCATGACTATATATATGATAAGTGAATTTTATTTCAAAGACAAATTAAATAGTCTTTCATGCAAATATAGAAACCTCATGTTTAAAGAGAGATTAGGACTATAAGTCCTAAGTCTAATATATATATATATATGTGTGTGTGTGTGTAGGTGAGTATGTTTGATACCAAAGGGAATTGTTAGAATCTTTGGTGAATTATCCATATAAGTTTTCTATCCAAAGTAAGTTAGACGAGTGTGGGAATGGCATGATGTGGTAGGCAGAACTTAAGTTACCTCATAGAGATTTATAATAGTATTGAATATTACCTCCTTTTACCAACGAACATATAAAATGAAATTGGAGATTAATGTCCCATATAATTTTTTTTATGGCAAGTTTGAGGTACATTACACGCACAATCTCTACACCGAGACCAACAAAGCAGGGTGAGTAACTTTTCCAGTCTCAATGCGACCTCAGGTTTGACCCTTATGTGAGAAGGGCTTCACAGGACAAAATGTTGCAAATGGATTTGAACACTCCCTATCATAAGATTCTATTGTGTGTTTTGTGCTTTGGAGAGTGTGTCTCATAGCCTATTCCAAATCTCTAGCCTAGCTAATGTTGGTGTAAAATATCCCTAGAAAATAAAAGTTACTAATTGAATTTTAGATTTCGCAATGTTTTTTTAGAGGCTGTTGTTTACACAAGAGGGAGACGGTAATGAAAAAAATGTTGTGTAAGACCTTGAACCAATAATATTCAAATAGAAATGAATGATGCAATCTTTCGTTCAATGAACTCTATCTACAATAGGGAGAAGGTATTTTTTTGGAATGATGTAAGCTACAAAATGTACTTTCTTTTTCTTGAATGAACACAATTGAAAACAACCATAAACAATGGAATTTCTCAATTTTCTCTTCTTTTGAATGAATTTTTTTTTCTTATGTATGATTACTTTAAAAGAATAAGTGACATTAAGTCTTCCTTTACAAAACCAAAATAGGGATATAATGAAGAAATGAAAAGTAATCAAATAAATTTGATACACTCAACAAGCACCCAAATCAAACTTTCAATGAAGATAAAAGAAAAAATGACAAAAAAGTGTTTCATCAATTGTAAATGAAAAATGAATTTCCAATCATAAAGCAATGCAAAAAATGTAATCAATCCAAAAATTTAAGTCCAATCAAAAGACTTTTAATCAATCAAGCACTCAGATGAGAAATCAGAGATTATATTCTTGTTGATAAAAATCAAGAGGTAAAACTAAAAAAGGGACTAAGAAAGGTGTTCGATCTCTAAAAACTAATCGAAAACAAGTTTCAAACTCAGAAATCAATTACATACTAGCATTAAAAGTTCTTCCCAGCTGGCTAAAGAAAAACTGGGCATCAAAATATGACAGGACCCAAACTAAAATTTTTACAGATGCTATCGCAACCTAGCAATATATTACAGTGTGGACATCAAAGGTTTTCGCATGTTAGCTGTGGGTAGGTCACGAAAAGTATGCATTGGGACAAACAGTTGGGGTGCATAAATCAAAATTTTCCATAGGCTATGAATGGGTATAGTGTGGAAGTGTCTGTAAACAAAGGAAATTTGGAAATAGGTCAAAGGGTTTAAGTGAAATTTCAAATCCACAGGGTCTAGATGGATGCCCCACAGACTCAGAGACTGAAATAAACTAAATAAAGGTAGGCTAAAAGAAAATGGCCAACACAAAACCACAAACAAGTTGTATCCCCAGTGGAGTCACCAATTTTGTTATTGGATAAATTGGTGAATGTGGACATAAGATAATCTCCCTAGATCCACCTGGATCTAGAACAAAACAAGACAAGACATGACACTTTCCCTACATTACTATCATTGAATTTACTACCAAAGAAAGAATGGATGACATACCTTTAGATATCGCTTCCTTATATCTTTGTTGTCCCTTCTTTACTCCAATGCTCTTGTAACATCATATCTACAATGATACAAACCAACCCAAGTGAAAGAAACAATAATAGATTCAATGAAAACCTAAACATGTGATCAAGGAGTCATGTAATAAAATGCTAATGATTTTATGGGAAAGAAACATGTCACCGTATTATATTAAGTAAAAGTGGAAGATAAAACCAAATTTCCTTAATGTCGCAAGATCCCTTTTAGTGGTCCTTTGTTCCATCACACACATACAGTTGCTCTGAATTTGTATGAAGATGGTCCACAAAATCTTAATGGACAAATGGAGACCTCAAACATTGGTTGCAACAAGATCCTTCACACAGTCTTCAACCTATTCTTTCAACAATTATTTGCTTAATCTTGCTTAACCTTTTCCATGAAAAAACCATCATTATATAGGAGAATGTGAAGTGGTTAAAAGGATGAGGATGATCCCACCAAATCAGAGAAGCCAGTAGGATCACAACCATATAGACTCCACCTCACATTCTATAATATTCTCCTTCTAGAACCTTCGTGAACTTCTTCTTTTCTTTAGCTTCAAACACCGCTGCACCCTACCTATACAATAGCCTACAGAAACCCTGCAAGCTAGGTATAGAGTTGCCTACATAAATCAAGGATTTTCACACTGTGTACTACTGTCATCCTACGACGTCATTCTAAAAACATGCCTTGTAGAGGAAGAACTCAATCATTTTTATCATGTAAAAGATTATTTTGAGAGCCTGAACACATGCTTGTAGAATCATCATCAGAGTGACCAAAATAATGTGTAACAATCAACCCCACAATACCCAATAAAACCCAAGTGAATAACGCCCAAGTGTCTTGCCCACACGCTAGGAGGAAGGAAAACACAACAAAAATGTGCATAGCGCACCAATCAGCCTTACGTTTTTTTTTACTAGAACAAAGGATTTACTCAAGAGGAGCATCGACTCCCTATTCTATTGTGTAGGCGAGTGTGCCATCAGTTAAGGGAATTTATCACAATATGACATAGCGAACCCCGTTCCCTTAATGATTATTTTCAAAATTGTAGGATGAATCGAAAATTGGGTTAACTTTAAGTGACATCGAATCAAAGGGGTCAGGTCTTTAGTTTTCTTAATGCCATCCACACAGTTCATGCTTGTTGAAAAAAAAAAATTTACCTCGCCACTCGGTTCAAAGAAACCAATAACTATATAGTAAATTGCAAAGAACTAAACACCTTATTTAAATACTATTTTCACACATAGCGTATCAATTCGAAGCTATAATTGCTACTATGAATCAATCCCAATGGTCAAGTAATTACACGGTGAATTTCTTTCGAAGGTTTCCTATTTCATGGTAGATGTTTGAATTTGATCATCAAGGTAAGCATTTAATGAGAAGATCTAACAATGGTTGAAAGAATGTGCTTTCTGGTTCAATATATATATAGCAGTGGTTTCAATAAGGAAAATCCAACGGATTATAAGGGAGGACAACAAATTAAACTTCTAGACATTCAAATAAAAAAAACTGAATGGTGGTAGATCTAGAAGATCCCTTTCCATATTTGAAACTATCCATGAACTTGCAAAATTTAGATATCAAGGTTTAATAGAGTTACAAAAAAATGAAAAATGCTAAATATATATAATCCAATCTTATTACAATTCAAGCTTAAATGAAAATACTGTCACCAATGAAGTTGGGCTTGGAGATGTTCTTCGACAACTGGTGATCCTTCCATCCTTTCGCTTGCTAATCATTTACACTTCACCGATACCTCCCTGCCAACACTGGGGGTACTCTTCTTCCCACTTAGCTCCCTAAGCCACAAAGGGACCACACACACGCAACCATAAATACTCTAGCTCCAAGATTTCCTTGCAAGGTACAGCGACCACTCTCTCTCAAGCTGAGTATCCCAACTCTCACAAGTAAAATTAGTAAAAATTTATCCAGCATAACTTTACCCTTAACCAGTGTGATCCATTTCTCATCTAGGGCATTTGTTTTATAGAATTTCCCCATGACACATCCCCACTTGCACAATTAATTTGATTTTTAATTAAATAACTTATAATTATTTCCCCCCTACACTTGTCATCCTCTCCCACAAGTTGCACAAGTAATTCCACAATTTATTTTAATAAAATTCAATTTCCCTCACCCTTCCTAAAAGCTCTCCTTAAATCACTCCTAGTTGTCTCTTTATTCCTCTTATTTCCAATTAATGACTAACACCTTACTAAATATGAGTTGAGTTAAATAAGATTCTTCTCCTAGTTAGACTAGTTTTAACTAAACTCTAGATACCCTTCTATGCGTACACATTCTTTCAGATTTATTCCATTCTTACCTTAAATTCCAATTTGGTAATTTCTTGCACATGTGTATTAAATCAATCTTTAGGTTTATTTTATTTTTCTTAATTTCTTAAATTGATTTACTTCATCCCCTCATTATTTAATTTATAATTTAGTTTTAGTCTTCTTACTAACTTAGAATTAGGCTTAATTTTTTTTGAATAGGCGTAGATTTTCATTTGGGGATTCAATTAATAATTTCAATCCTTAATTGATTAATTAAATCCAACAATGCTTAAAGATTTTACAAGGTTTGATTATTCTCTCAGGGTTTTCTAGGCCACCTATATTTATTAACTCATGTTTTATTTTTGTGACGTGACCTTCAAGACACACTCTGTGCTCCAAGAGTGTCACTCTCCTTTGATTGGTTTTGGTAGTTGTCCAACTCCTGGAGTCAAAAATCCATTCGGGATACCTTGTGAGAGACTAATGGCTTCTAAGGAATAAAAACCCTGCCTTATTTTGTGCCCCTTATAAATCTTCATGGGCTACTGTCTTAGTCTTCCCTCATGGCATTATGGACCTCTCGAACTAGGTAATCGTTAACCTACAATTTGAGCCACGATAGGAGTTCTAGTAGGCTGTGACAAGGACGTTGCCACACCCCTCCCTAAATATATGGTCTATGTGTATGGCTCCTTTACTCCTTAGGTGAGTCATATTAGCAAGAAATCATCGTCCTTCATCCATCAATGAAACACTTTCAATGATCCATATATAAAATCATACTATAATCGATCATGTCACATATGCATAAATGAAATACTCAAACCAATACAATCCACTCGTTGACTCAATCCAGATTCCAAGGAGGTCCATTGATTCCATCGGCATCCACATTCTATCAATTTCTTACACACTCAGGGAAAAATCATCTATAACAACTGTCAATATGCATATATCAATAACATCAAATCATAATACATCAAGATCATCACAAGAATCCATAAGAGAAACAAACAACCATGTACTATAACCGCATTACTTGCATGGAAGTGTCCTCAAAGAATATGTCTATAACATGTCCTTGCAAGAGCAGTATGTTAGCAACACTGACCTCTTTTTTTAAAGAATTTCCAAAAGATCTTAATGCACTAGTTATATTTTCAAGGACATTTTGTTTCACATTTGTATCTTTTTTCGACTTTTGAATACACAATAATGTTATTTCTTCTTTTAATTTTTTCGACCTTATTAGACCTATTAAAAGTTGAGCTTGTGTTGTTATGGATTCATCTTTGAAAAAAGTATTATACATATTCTTAACACAATATCTTATAATATGGTCAGGTTTTTTCTTCCCAAATTTGTAAGTATCAACATTTTTTAACATTTCATCATCAATGTTGATATATTTTACATATTTCAATTTAACTTATATTAAAAAACTAAACCAGATCATAAATTAATTAAACTCTACAAGTGTTTGAATTTTGTATTATCTAAATTTATGCACATACATGTAGGTGATTCGACTTCTGCTTCAATTTCGGTTTCAACGACTTCATCAATGTTATGAGACAAATCTATTTTTGTTTTTAAAGAAATATTAAATTCAAATCACAATCAATTATATTAAAAAATAATTTAAAATTGAATTCTAAACTTAATCTAAACACTATGTATCTATGCCTAGTTGGGCTTCTTCTTGTTGAGAATCACGATGCAAATCTCTATTTACATGATCATTATTTCTTCCTTCAACATTTTCATGTTGTTGTTTCTTTATCCAATAACTCTCTTTCATTTGTTCGTTATTATAAGTTTCATCTTGAGTGCAATCATATTTTCTCTTGCATAAATTTTTTTTGACCATGATTATTCAATCTGTACAGATTTTTAAAAAGTTCAACATTTTATAACACAAAATAAAATTCCAAATCTCAAATATTATAACTCAAAAA
>JZKD02S1031180.1:564581-602124 GCA_000966675.3 Picea glauca | reverse complement strand
GAGCCTCCGTTGATTGATGATCAAGGAGAGCATGTTCAGATTCCTTCTATAGATGATTTTTCTCCAGAGTATCTTACAGAACTGCATGAAGACACCATCCTTGACAGGAGAATGCAAACTTCAAAACGAGAAAATGTGGAGTATCTTCGAGTTGGTATTAAAAGGACGAATCCAAGAAAAGCCAAGTGGATTGAGGTTGGAAGGGTGAGGGAACTATACCCTCATCTTCACATAGACTAAAAATAGTCTTTTGGAGGTCCAAAAGCGTCCCAATGGCGAGGTGTGATCAGGGGATCAAATTTTGCTCAAAAATTCAAAGTGCTCGAAATTGATTCAAACCGGACGAGAGCGTAGACCTCGTTGTTGCGAACCCAATGCAACTCATTTCGTCTCAAACGGACGTCAGGAGCGAGAGATATTGCAATATGTTCAGAATGTCAAACAGGCAAAAAAAGGATGTTGACTGTACAGTCCGTACAGTCCGTACAAGATGACGTGGCAAGGGTTATGTGGAATTTTTTGATTGGATAGCAGTTGGGCAAATCTTATTTTGACACGCGGAAGTTTTTTTTTGGTTTGTGGTTGGACGCCATGTGGCCCAATCACGGGCCGCCATGTGCCATCCTTATATTGGTTCAAAATTATGGAGTCCGTGGGATTCGATCCCCGGACCTCCCACACCAGTCAAAGCCTTGGTAAAGTCCACCGTGCCAATGGGCCACACGTTGATCCTTGTTATGTATATGGGCTACAATGTATATAAGTTTATGTTATATTGTATTTGGTGGGGGGTCGAGCCGGGGCTTAGCCCCGACCCACAGTTTTATTGCGTTAACATAGGACCGTAACCATATATATATATTGCGTGGGATTTGTTTCAAACGGAGCCCAGCCTCGGGTTTCATATATTACCACAACTATATTATATGGTATGTGCACGATTCCAACAGTTATGACCGCTGACCGTTTGGTTTGGTTGAAACGGTTCCCGCCATTTTTCATTGCTCCATTTGTTGGAAAACAGAGCCTTCTTTTTGCACAGCTTGAGGTCGTATGGACCCTCACACGCCCAGGTGTTATGCGGTTAGGGGATGGAATGCCCATAACCGTCCTACAGTTCGCACCATTGGCACGGTTGTGCCCGATGCTGGGTTTTTACGCTATATATTGCATGTGTGCCAGGTTCATGTTACAAGGGTGTGTTTTGTAGATGCAGAGACAACAAGCTTGAAGGAGGGACTTCCAGGAGGCCTAACTTCTTCATTTTTCGACCGATTGAGGTGCCGAAAAAGCCCAACTAGGGGTTTTTGGATGCTCTGAAGCCATTGGAGAAGTTTGTTGGTCAGTTTGAGCATTGTAAGGCATGTTTTTGAGAACTTTGAGAAATTAATAATAATGATCCATTGGAAGCTAGACCAGGAGATGTAGCCCAAGAGAGGGGTGAACTCCTTTATCAATTGCTGTGTTTATTTGATTATGTTCATTGATTATGCTTCTGTTTATTTGTATATTGCATGAGTAATCCTTTAATTAATGTGTTGCAAAGTTGATCCATTTGCTTTTAACACATAACATTTACTTGCAATAATTTCAAGATTTCAAGTCTTCTTCATTTTTAGATCACTTCTACTGTAAAGACAGGAACTGTGTAGAGGCCAAGGATGTGGCAGTGACCTTCTACTTACTTTGAGCATGGATCACAAAGAAGGAAAACTTCTCGTTCCATGAAATTACCTTATTGCATTACTTATAAGAGATTAAAGAAATAGTAGTAGGCACGCTAACTCTGGGATCATGTACAATTGTCTACCCAAAGTAATAATAACACTAGGGGATGTAGACTCATACACAACATAATGCTTCCACAAATATGGTTTTCCTAAAAGAACATCAAAAACTTCAAGGGGAGCAATATCACACAATACCTCATATTAGAAAGGCTTGATGTCATAGGGTATACGAAACTATCGGTTGACACAAAGATCTCTTCTTTGGCGAAGTTATCCGATGGTGTAGGGCTGTGAGTGCGACGTCATTTGTAGGTCAAGCCACTTGATGACCTCTACTGAAGTAAGGTTCTTTTGACTACTGCTATCGACAATGAAATGAAGCGAAGCCCGCTTTACCCACATCTACGAGTGAAAGAGGCATTCCCCTGCCTCTGGTTCTTTCGGTTCTCTTAGCTAGACTTTGGTGATACCGACACTGGCACTCGGTTCAACATCAAAGATATTTTTCCCTCCTTCAAGATTTGACTCAGAATCAGAATTGGCCTTTGAATCAGAAGCCTTCAGCTCAACCACAAGGGACTTCTTGGAGCGACATTCTTCGATGATGTGCCAAGGACTTTTATGGTACTCACACCATTTTATCGTGTCCTTCGTCTTATCATTTCCCTTCTTGTGTTGCGGCTTGGACTGATTGTTTTGAGGTCGACCATCTCGATTCGGTCACTTGTTTTGTGGGTTGAGGCTTCCCTTTCCCTGCTTTGGCTGTGAGGGGTTTGCAGATCCAAACTCTCTCCTTTTCTGATTAAATTTCTTCTCGATCTTGACAACGTATCTATAAGTCATGCCCAATGAGGCGATGTCCAGGAACTCCATTTCTGTTTGAATGTATCTATGCAAACAACCATAGTATTTGAGCACCAAATGACGCTCAGAGTCTTTGCTACCCAATTTGGTGTGTAGAGTATGGAAAATATTGGTGAAATCTGGTACCGTTTGGTCCCTTTCTTAATGTAGGGTGGTCCATATGGTGTACTGGTCCTCGTAGCTTCCAACAGGGTAGTATTGTTCTTTAATGGTATCCTAGAATGAATCTCATGTAGGGGCCACCACAAACATTGTATATTTCTCCACGACCCCTTGCTCAGAGTAAGTATCCCATCAATATTTAACATGGGGAACGACTTTGAAGAGTGCAAAAGTGTTATTTTCCCTATCGAAAAAATTGTGGACTGAAAAATATCCTTCGAGCAGATTCAACCATTTATCTACAACATCCACATCTATCATTCCTTCAAATAATGGAATATCAAAATTTACCTGTACCTTGAAGCGGGTTGCATGGTTTCTTGATGAATATGCTTCTCATGTGGGCATTCGTCAAAGGATCTGCGTGACTTTGTCCATCATTTCATTCCTTTGTCGTGTGAGGGCTTCCTTGAGAAATTTTTTAATAGGATCTCCTACTCCATCATATTTATTTTCATCCCCCATGGGTTGTTGTTGGGCTCGATGAAACCGATCTTGTAATGGCTCAATTGGTTCGAGTCCCAACTTCTTGTACCCAGATCTTGTCAGAAATATGCAGGAAGAAAAAAAAGTGAAGAGTAGACCACTCTTATACCACTGATTCAGATTTAGGAGAAGAATGAACTAATTAATAGACTTAATACAATAAACAAATATATATGAAGAATAACACAAATATTCAGTGAATAATATCTTCTATTAAATAATTTGAAATAGGCTAAAACTGTAAAACTACAGAAGTGAAACACTTGCTTAAATGGTGGTAGCTATCACTGAGAAGGGATGTGGTTTCTACGTGCATTTGTCTGGCATAATGGATTAATTGAGGCTCCAGAGGCCTTTTTGATATTACTCATGAATGCCAAAAACCTAGACATCCAAAAACCTAACCCTAGAAGGTGAAACACCAAAAGTCATGCGGGCCCTATGGGTAAATTGGTTTAATTTGGTACCTCAACTTACGAGGGTCGTAACATTTTGATACAACCTCTGTTTTAGGCACGTGATAACCCGTTGGAAAGGCATTTCAGAGAACTAAACATTCCTCTATTAAACGCCAACTTTTTCTACATTTTGACTATGGCGAGCCAAAAAAACAATGTTTAGGGCCCCAAAACGACCCTGGAAGTACAACAAGATGTCCTGGCATTAAAACATACAAAATAAGCTAGTTGGTTTAGGTGAGAGGCCACCCATATCCACCTGGAGGATTTGTGGGGCTTCATACAACCCCAAAAATGTAGAGCCCACAATTACAAAGCAGTACAGAAGAACGTGTTGAACAAAAAATGGACACAAGGAGCCAATTGGAATAGGTGGGTGGCCACCAATATCCACCTAGATCATGGAATCTGCCTAGAATACATATCTCCCATCCATCCACCTACATACATTAATAGGATTCTATGTTTATGTTTTGTTATGGATTTCTCCCATTTCTTACTCCAAACCTATAGGTTATTGTTGTCAAATAATTTTGATTTCAAGACCAAATAAGGGAGTTTCTTAAAAAAAGTGCACACTGGAAGGAATTGAGGGTATTAAACAAGTGTGACATCCCCCCAAAATAAAATATTTTTATTTTTGAAATGTGCTGGAAATTTATTTCTGTTTTTGGCAAATTCGAATTTGGAAAATTTTTGCCATTTATGGCAATTCTGAATTTCAAATTTAATAATTGTAATTAATTATTGTGACTGTTGGGAAGAGATCTGATCTGACTCAACTAACTAGTTGACTATGACACTTGTATAAAAACAGAACAATTATATATTAAATACAGGAGGACAAATGGAATAGCCATGTTAAAAATCAGCTGACCATGACTCCATGAGTGGAGAACATGTTGGAACTACCACTGGGCTGATTATTAAAAGTGGAAAATCATATATTTGGCCACTGGCAGCCCCTGAAAATCAAGGATTAAGAAAGTTACGAAAATCCCCAAAGGAGGGAAAAAAACCTGGGCAAAAATTGATAAATAGCATATGCGAGGGAGGACACTACCAAGTATGCTAGGAAAGGATTGTGAGTCCTCTTGCTATTATGAGCACTGCGGAGAAAGTGTGAGACAAGGGAATAACTATTGAAAATTTTGGAATATTGCTGAGGGGTCTCCAAGTTCGCCCTCATGCATTCATGGTCAGGCTAGGGGGTGAACTAGGAAAGTGATTTGGATGCCCTGTTCTATGGTTGGGAGGAACGTGGTTGTTCCCTTTGTCCTCACGTGGATTGGATTCAAATATGTTGATCTACCCCTCTCTATTTTGAATGGCTATGTTTGATTGATGTCAGGTATCTGTTGAGTGATTATATCTAATTGCGTTAATGTAAATCTTTCCCTCTCTGTTCTTGGATGTTTTGTGTGTAACTGATATTATGCATCTAATTGTTCTAAATTTGAAATAATTATTTCAATGGATGGAATCTTTCGTGGTATTAAATTTACAATCATAGTCTAAATTCTGGAGTGGTCCCTCCCGAAATCTGGAAGTACTAGGCAAATTTATTTTTATAAGAGTTGAGTTTAAGAAAGCTGATCCATCTAGAGGTTAGGTTTAATCTGAACTCGAAATGATAGGATACTCTATGTATGTGAAGAAGACCAATCCATGTAGATATAGATTTATTTCTGTGACGAAAGTATTAAACAGATCTAAAACTAAGCAAATCGGAATTGAGTAAATTTGTACCGAAAGGAAACAGGTAGATGCATCGCTA
Source organism: Picea glauca (assembly GCA_000966675.3). Classification (NCBI taxonomy): domain Eukaryota; kingdom Viridiplantae; phylum Streptophyta; class Pinopsida; order Pinales; family Pinaceae; genus Picea; species Picea glauca. The sequence continues at coordinate 596,647 of JZKD02S1031180.1, read as the reverse complement.
GAATTAAATTTCTGAACAATCTTGCCCCTTAAAGAGACTTCTTGTTTCTTACATTTAAGAATTAAAGAGAATATGAAGTAGAAAGGACCAATGGATCACAGCGACACTCATGTATTTATCTACATATGCGTCTTTCCTTGCTTTGTATGAGTTTTTTCGCATGCACTAAACAAGATGCAAAGAAAATACTAGATGTGTATAGAATGACAAAATTCAAAAAGTTAAAGAATTCTAGAAACCCTTTTTTTGTTTATCGGATGCTAAAATAATCATGAGAATCGATGCCTTTCGGAGGATTTTTGCCTTCCTTGTGTTTGTTTGGGAATGGTCTACCCCTTTCCTTAGTTAAGGTCTATGACGAATTTATAATTTACCTTGTACAGGAAACATTTATCCTTTTGTGCCCTTCTGTGCGTGTAAAATTCATAAGTTTTTAGGCTTCCAGAATTATGTGAGGTAAAGGGATATTGTATCCTTCTACACCTTCTTTATCCCATAAACGAAAGAAATAACTCTCCCAGAACACAAAATCAAGAGCACCAGTAAAGGATAAAGATGAGGGAGTGATGAATATAGTGTGAAAATTCACAGTAGTAGTAGAGTATTATTTTCCTTTGCATATGATTTTCCTTAATTTTCCAACAGAAAGACTTAGTCCAACTTTCTTTTTGTTTTTCAGAGGTTCGTGCATATTGATGTATGGATTCTGAACTTGCGAAGTTCCGAACCCCGAAACCCTGAAGCTTCCACTTTTCGCATTTCGGAGGTTTGGGCATGTTGATGCTTGGGTTCTTGACTCGTGAAGTTCTGAACCCCAAAACCCTGAAGCTTCCACTTTTCACATTTCGGAGGTTTGGGCATGTTGATGCATGGGCACTTGACTCACGAAGTTTCAAACCCTGAAACCCCGAAGCTTCCACTTTTTGCATTTTAGAGGTTTGGGCATGTTGATGCTTGGGCGCTTGACTAGCGAAGTTTTGAACCCTGAAACCCTGAAGCTTCCACTTTTTTCATTTCAGAGGTTTGGGCATGTTGATGCTTGGCCACTTGACTCACGAAGTTCCAAACCCTGAAACCCTGAAGCTTCCACTTTTTTCATTTCATAGGTTTGGGCATGTTGATGCTTTGGCCTCTGTACTCGCGAAATACCGAACTCCGAAATCCCGAAGTGCTAGTAAGTTTTCGCAATTTCAGGAGTTGTTGTGTGTTGATGTTTGGCTTCTATACTCGTGAAATCCTGAACTTCAAAATCCCGAAGTGCTGCTCACTTTTCTCAATTTTGGGAATATTTGTGTGTTGATGTTTGGCTATGAAATATCGAACCCCGAAACCCCAAAGTGTTGGGTCCACGGTCTTCCTATTGTTTCACGATTTTTGGCAACACAACGTAGCCCCATTGTTTTTGTGTGTGCCCGACATTGAAAAATTGCCGAAACCCGATTGTTTGTTGTTTTTTCACAAATTTGTAGGAGCATAGTAGGAAACGTTGGGGAATCTACCTCCCTATTAGAGGTATAGAAGTAACATACCTTTCTACAATTCGTTTGTATCACAAATGTATGGTAATATGTCTATATAGGGATTTGGCCATAAGATCCCAAAGTCGCTTGTATGGTTAAGTCTGTGCTGGTGTTATAGGAATCAACAGATAAGAAAATAATAGTAAAATTTACAGGACTTTAAATAAACATTGAAGTGAGGAGTATACACTCATTGTATCGTCGATTAGGAAGTTTTAAGTTGCATAGTAAAGACAATCAATGACATTAAGGTCTCTAACAAACTTTCAGACTCAAGATTGATAACAGAAGACTTAATTTCTTGAATCTCGAAACTATACAAGCATAATTGTACAAACAATTTTTATTTTTTTTGTGACAGTTTTTAAGGTACATTACATATGGTATCAGAGAAAAAGTTACAACAATGGACCTGAATAGGGCCACATTAATTTCTTAGTATACATTCTGATTTATGAAAAACTAATAAATATCGTGGTTACAAACATAAAGCTTTTCTGTTTTGTGTTGATTATGGAAGATCAAGAAGGTGCAGAAATCAGGATGGACGGGAATCCGTAGCAAGGACCTCCTAGAGATCCAAGACAAAATAGTGATGGAAGTTCACCCACGGAGGTGTTGGAAACAATGAGGAATCATATTGTTGAACTATAGGTTTTCAAGGCCGACAATGAAAAATTGAAGAAGGCACAGCAAGAACAACAAGAGATAAATGAAGTCTTGTTGCATAGTATAGTAACCAAGAAAATCCCAAAAGATGATAACTGATGCAGGAGAATCTCTCACATCAAGCTATCTTGCACGGAAGGCAAGAGACAGCTGGACAAGTGTCAGTGCAATTTTTGAAAGAACACCTTGAAACTGTTGCGCGAACATTAATGTGGAAATTGAATGAAGCGCACTTGTATATTGTAATGGACCTTGAGAATATTGATCTCGTCCTTAGTAGGTAGATGGAATTTAAGATAGTTAATGTAAAGTAGATAGGATTTAATTCTAAACTAGATAGCTTAGGAGCGCAAGAGGGAAACGGGATATAGACACCCTCATTGTGCATTGTAACATTATTGAGAATTGGAGTTAGAAGCATTGGAGCAAGAGCATGCAGAGAGCTGTGTAAGAACACCCATGTATAGACATTTGAATTAATAGAAGAGCTCTGATTCAAATTCATGGTTGTGTGTTGTTCTCTGTGTATTGATGCTTAAATGGTGTGCTCATGAATGTTTGCTTCCAGTTATACATTTTCTTTTATATGCTGTGTATATGATTTCATGTTTAAATTGAAGTCTGAGAGGGTGAGGGAATGAGTTTCAATTGTTTCTCTATTTAAGCCAGAGGATTCCTACAAGGAGTGCAGTTGAAGTGTCTGCAAGGAGTGTGTTGACAGAGGGTTCAGATAGAGATAACTTTTGTTCTCATTCATCCCAAAGATGAAGTTGGGCACAGGAGTTGTGCAAGGAGTGCACAGGCCAGGTAAAAGTCTCAGGGTTGTGAACTTGAGTGAAGTGTTGAAAGACTGCTGCTGCAGGTGTGCGCAGAGTCGAAAGGATTCAAACACTTAGACGTGTTTGAAGGTTTGCCGCAAGGAGTGCAGGCAAGAGTTTTCCTGAAGGATTTGAAGGTCGTGGAAAAGCTCAGGAAGGATAGGCCTCTGATTTTGTTGAAGAATACCACAGACAAGTTGTGCCTGTAAGGTTGGAGAGAAGCGTCGTAAGTTTAAGCGCAAGAGGACAAGTATCAGAGGAGGAATACTTAGTTATTTTGCAGGAACAACCAGGGAAGGAGTGGATGGCCGGTATTATCCGAGGAGAATTCATGACATCCCGTGGACCGTCAAATCTCATCAAGGTGCAGGGGAGATACGGCGTCATATTCTCTATAGGTTCGAAGCTCATGAGGGGCAGAGTCGTTTGATCAGGTCCATGAGGACCATTGGATATACACGTATATCGTGTATCAGGGTTTCGTAGATCGAAACTCCAAATTATTGCAACAGGAATCACGATATTGTGATACACGATATCCCGACAGTCGAAGGACAGTGTGTGGGCCACAATGGAGTTGGCAAGTGGAGGACAGGTGGCATGAGCTATCATAGTTTCGTGGCGAGAAGGCCCGAGACATTGACATTAGGATTCGCGATACCGCGAGCCCCGAAATGCCGATGGAGAAAAGCGGCGATTGAATAGTCAACTCACATGTGTGTCGGAGTTTCAATGCATCAGGCATTGGGAGTCGGGGATACAAGTTGTTTGACATCGCGAGTAGCGAAATCGCGATAGGAGAAGTTCCAATAGGTAAGGGAAAGGTCAACATAGACTGAGGTGTTGGGTCTCGATTATCCATGAGTGCAACGTTCGATCATTGAGCTCGCGAAATCGTGAAGTCCGATCCTCCGAGTGAAGAGAGGGGATCACAATGAGAGTTATGTGGGTGCAGATTTCCTGATAAGGAAATAGAAGAACCGATTAGTGTTCTTCAGGCTGAGGAAAGAGAAGATCCTATGAGCGGGCATTCCTGCAGGTGCGGCTGCGTCAGTTTGGTATCAAAGCACATAAAGATTCTTTGCTTTCTATAGTAGAGAAGAGGAGAATTCACTATGCCTCCAAGGAGAGATAGGCAGTCACCTAATCCAGAGGATAGGGAAGTGTAGCGAAGAAGAGGTAGGTAGATGGAAAATCCTGCCATAGAGAGACAGATGCGTGATCTCCGAGCTAGACTCGAAGACATGGAGATAGCTCAAAGACGTACAACTAGTGCAGGGGATCTTAGTGATTCCGATAGTGAAATTGAGGCTGAACGTGAAGAAGAAGTTGTAACCGAAGATGTATCAAACGAGCGTTTGATCAAAGCTATTGCAAGGATGGGTGCAAGAGAGAAGATGGATATTCCAGTTTACGAGAAAAACTTGGATGCAGAGGAGCTTCTAGACTAGATTAGAGCTCTAGACACATACTTCAACTACGAAGACGTCGAAGAGGATAAGAAAGTCAAGCATGTTGTCACACACTTGAAAGGACATGCAGCATTGTGGTGGGATGAACTACAAGATGACAGACGCTGCAAGGGAAAGCATAAGATAAAAAGATGGGACATAATGATCGCAAAGATGAAAGAGAAATTCATCCCGAGAGACTATCAAATTACTCTGTTCAGGAGAATGCAGAACCTGAGACAGAAGTTGATGACAGTGAAAGAATACACTGAGGAATTTTACAGACTGAACATCAGGGCAGGTCATCAGGAGAACGATGATGAAAATTTTTCCAGGTATATGAATGGCCTGAGATATGATATCCAGGATGAGATGAGCATGGTAACCATCTAGATGCTGGAAGATTCTTATCAGATGGCTCTGAAAGATGAAGAGAAGCTGAGCCAAAAGAATATTCAGAGGGGCCGAGGCAGAAGTCAGCCCAAAGGCAAGGCAGTTTCCTAGGACGAATTCCAGAAGGCCAGGGACGACTGGAAGAAACCTCAGACTCGGAAAGAGAGAGGTGGAAGTTCACAGAGAGGACAACATATTGAGAAGAAAGGAGATTATGCTGACAACAACACTTTTCCTCGTACTAGAGGTAGAGGAAGAGGAAGAGGTGGAGTAATCACATGCTTCACATGCGGGAAAAATGGACACAAGTCTTATGAGTGTCCATAGAAAAAGAAGGACATTGGAGAAGCTCACATCACCAAAGAACAGAGGAGGGATGTTGAAGCAGAAGACGCAGAAGGCAGAAGATCTCTCATGATGCAAAAAGTCCTTTTGACGCCTGAGAAGGAGGTGGAAAGTTCAGTCCAAAGGACCAGACTTTTTAGAACTGCTTACAAGACCAAGGACAGGATATGAAAGGTCATCGTAGATAGTGGTAGCACGGATAATCTCATATCTATAGAGATGGTAGAGAAGTTGGAGCTGGAGACGACTGATCATCCAAGCCCATACAAAGTTTTGTGGCTACAGAAAGGATACCAGGTAACTGTTACTAAACAATGCTTGGTTGAATTTAAGATAAGGGGATATAATGATAAGATATTGTGTGATGTTATTCCCATGGATGTTTGTCATCTATTGCTGGGTAGACCATGGCAATATGACAGGAATGTGATTCATGATGGGCGAATGAACACATATATCCTGGAGAAAAATGGGAGGAAACACATGTTGCTTCTGATTAAGGATAACGAGGTGAAGCTAGAAGTAAGAAACATAGTACTTCTCATGAGTGGGAAGGAAATTCTTACTGAGGTAAAGAAGAAAGAGGATCCACAGTTCTTTGTGGTCAGGAAACCGATGATTGTTCTGACTAGTACAAGAGTGGATGATTTACTAGATGAAGTTCAGAAACTGCTGGAAGAGTTCGCTGACATCATTGTGGACGAATTACCTCATTCATTACCACCGATTATGAGTGTGAGCCATCATATTGATCTCATACCAGGAGCCAGTTTTCCAAATAAATCCGCGTACAGATTGACGCGCAAGAGAATGAAGAGGTTAAAAGGCAAGTCCAGGAATTATTGGACAAAGGTTTGGTCAGGGAAAGCTTGAGTCCATGTGTTGTTCCAACAGTACTCAGTCCGAAAAAAGATGGAGGTTGGAGGATGTGTACTGACTCGAGGGTGATCAACAAAATAACCATCAGGTACAAATTTCCATTGTCGAGGATAGACGATCTAATGGATTGCTTGAGCGGAACAAAATATTTTTCAAAGATTGATTTGAAAACTGGATATCACCAGATTCGCATGAGAGAAGGTGATGAATGGAAGACAACATTCAAGAAAAACGAGGGTTTGTATGAATGGTTTGTTATTCCGTTTGGCTTAAAAAATGTGTCGAGTACCTTCATGAGGTTGATGAACGAAGTCCTGAGGGAGTTCATTAGAAAATTTGTCATTGTGTATTTGGATGACATACTGATTTACAGTAAATCAATGGCAGTGCACTTGAAGCGTTTGGCTATAGTGATGCAGATATTACAGCAGGAGAAGTTGTTGATAAATATGAAGAAGTCCTCATTCATGAAGACAGAGCTCATTTATTTGGGGTTTGTTATTTCTGCAAATGAGTTGAGGATGGATCCCGATAAGGTGGAGGTAATCAAGAATTGGCCATCACCAAAGAATGTATTTGAGGTGAGAAGTTTTCATGGATTTGCTAGTTTCTACCAAAAGTTCATCAGGAATTTCAATGGAATTAGCGCAGCGATGATGGATACAGTGAAGAAGTGGCATAAGTCCTTTCACTAGACAGAAGAAGCTGAGAAGAGTTTCAATCTGTTGAAAAGGAAGATCACGAAACAACCAGTTTTGGAGTTGTCTGATTTCCTGAAGACATTTCAGGTGAAATGTGATGCAAGTGGGTTTGCAATCGGGGAAGTCTTAAGTCAAGAAGACGGGTCGATCGCATACTTCAGTGAGAGGTTGAATGAGGAAAAATTGAAGTACTCCACACATGATAAGGAATTTTATGCTATCATACAGGCATTGAAGAAATGGAGGCATTACTTGATCCCGAAAGAATTTGTTTTGTACAATGACAATCATGCACTACAGTTTGTGACTCAAGAGGAGAAGTTGAATCAGAAACATGTCAAATGGGTTGAGTATATGCAGAATTTCACTTTTGTGATAAAACATATTTCTGGTACTGCTAACAAAGTTGTTGATGCTTTGAGCAGGAAATGTTTGTTGTTGCAGGAGTTCTGAGTCAAAACGTTGGGTTTTGATGATCTCTGGGACATGTACGCAGATGATCCAGCTTTTGGAGAAGCGTATGAAGCAGCTGAGAATCTAGTTCTCAGAGACATAATCCCATGGATAGAATATATGATCCAAGAAGGATTGTTGTTTAAGGGCAATCAACTGTGTATTCCAAAATGCCCCATGAGGGAGAACTTGCTGAAGGAGAAACATAGTGGTGGATTAGCAGGAAATTTTGGTCATGACAAGACATTTACGAAGCTGAGAAAATCATACATTTGGCCAGGGATGCGAGCAGATGTCAAGATATTTGTGGACAGATGCAGAATTTGCCAGCATTCGAAGGGGAGAAAGCAGAATGCGGGGTTTTATCAACCATTTCCCATACTAGAGAGGTCGTGGGATGAAATAAGCATGGATTTTGTATTGGGGTTGCCAAGAACACAAAGAGGTCTTGATTCAATCTTTGTGGTAGTGGACAAATTTTCCAAGATGGAACACTTCATTCCATGCCAGAAGACCAGTGATGCAACTCACATTGCCAATCTGTTCTTCAAAGAGGTCATTCGACTTCATGGGTTGATGATAAGTATTATTTAAGATCGAGACAAAAAGTTCATAGGGAATTTTTGGAGGACCTTATGGAAGAAGCTGGGAACTAACCTGTTGTTTAGTTCATCATATCATCCTCATATGGATGGACAAACAAAAGTGGTGAACAGAAGTCTGGGAGACTTGCTGGGAAGCTTGGTGACAGAGAACCATAGCCAGTGGGATAGCATATTACCACAGGCAGAATTTGCCTACAATGACTCAGTTAATAAGATTACAGGGCAAAGTCCATTTCAAGTTGTATATGGGATGCAGCTGAGAGGAATTTTTGAACTGAGGGATTCAGAGAAAACTGAGACTAGCAGCGCTAGTGCAGAAGAATTCCCAGAGGCGATGAAAGAACTTCACAACAAGGTGAAGGAGAGGTTGCTGAATTCAAGCCAAGAATACAAGCACAGAGCCAATCAACATAGAAGGAAGCTTCAGTTTGAAGTTGGTGATCTGGTTCTAGCACATTTGAGAAAAGAGTGGTTCTCGAGAGGAACATATAACAAGCTGAAAATGAAGAAAATCAGACCCTGTAAGGTCTTGAAGAAGTTTGGGACGAATTCTTATGAGATTGAATTACCCGATGGGATTGGAATTTCTCTGATACTCAATATCTCGGATTTATACCCATATAAGGCTGGGGAAACATAGACTGGAAGTGATGAGCAACCAGTGATCCACTGGACAAAACAAATGCCATTTGCAGAGAAGCCGCAGATGGAAATCATACTGGATAAGAGAATAGGCAAAAGGACCAGGACGAAATAATACTTTGAGTATCTGTCAAATGGAAGAACCATCCAGTTGAAGATGCCAGCTGGGAGACTGAAAAAGAGATACAGAAGCATGGAAAGACTGTGCAGGAGCTCATGGACAGGATCCCATGAAAGTTTTCAAGCGAGGGAGTATGATGCAGGAGCATCTCTCACATCAAGCGAGCCAACGCGGAAGGCAAGAGACAGTTGGACAAGCGCCAGCACAATTTTTGAAAGAACACCTTGAAACTGTTGCGCGAATGTTAATGTGGAAATTTAATGAAGCACACTTGTATATTGTAATGGACCTTGAGTGGATTTCTCTCATCCTTAGTAGGTGGACGACATTTAAGATAGTTAATGTAAAGTAGATAGGATTTAATTCTAGACTAGACAGCTTAGGAGCGCAAGAGGGAAACGGGATATAGACACCCTCATTGTGCATTGTAACATTATTGAGAATTGGAGTTAGAAGCATTGGAGCAAGAGAATGCAGAGAGATGTGTAAGAACACCCATGAATAAACATTTGAATTAATAGAAGAGTTATGATTCAAATTCATGGTTGTGTGTTGTTCTCTGTGTATTGATGCTTAAATGGTGTGCTCATGAATGTTTGCTTCCAGTTATACATTTGCTTTTATATGTTGTGTATATGATTTCATGTTTAAATTGAAGTCTGAGAGGGTGAGGGAATGAGTTTCAATTGTTTCTCTATTTGAGCCAAAGGATTCCTGCAAGGAGTGCAGTCGAAGTGTCCACAAAGAGTGCGTTGACAGAGGGTTCAGATAGAGATAACTTTTGTTCTCATTGATCCCAAAGGTGCAGTTGGGCACAGGAGCCGGGCAAGGAGTACGTAGGCTGGGTAAAAGTCTCAGGGTTGCGAACCTAAGTGAAGTGTTGAAAGACTATTGTTGCAGGTGTGCACAAAGTTGAAAGGATTCAAACACTTAGACGTGTTTGAAGGTTTTCTGCAAGGAGTGCAGGCAAGAGTTTTCCTGAAGGATTTGAAGGTTGTGGAAAAGCTCAGGAAAGATAGGCCTCTGAGTTTGTTGAAGAATAACGCAGACAAGTTGTGCCTGGAAGTTTGGTGAGAAGCATCGTAAGTTTAAGCGCAGGAGGACAAGTATCGGAGGAGGAATACTTAGTTATTTTGCAGGAACCACCAGGGAAGGAGTGGACGGCCGGTATTTTCCGAGGAGAATTCGTGACATCCCGTGGACCGTTAGATCTCATCAAGGTGCAGGGGAGATACAGTTTCATATTCTCTAGAGGTTTGAAGCTCAGGAGGGGCATAGCCGTTTGATCAGGACCACGAGGACCGTTGGATATACACGTATATCGTGTATCGGGGTTTCGTAGATCGAAACTCCAAATTATTGCAACAGGAATCACGATATTGCGATACGTGATATCCCGACAGTCGAAGGACAGTGTGTGGGCCACAACGGAGTCGGGGAGTGGAGAACAGGTGGCACGAGCTATTAGAGTTTCGTGGCGATAAGTCCTGAGACATTGACATTAGGATTCGTGATACCGTGAGCCCCGAAATGCCGATGAAGAAAAGAGACAATTGAATAGTCAACTCACATGTGTGTCAGAGTTTCAGCGCATTGGGCATCGGGAGTCAGGGATACAAGTTGTTTCACATCACAAGTAGCGAAATCATGATAGGAAAAGTTTCGATAGGTAAGGGAAAGGTCAACGTTGACTGAGGTGTTGGGTCTCAGCGATCCGTGAGTGAAACGTTCGATGATTGAGCTCGCGAAATCGCGAAGTTTGATCCTCCGAGTGCAGAGAGGGGATCATAGACCCACAGATTTCCCGATAGGGAAATAAAAGAACCGATTAGTGTTCTTCGGGCCAAGGAAATAGAATATCCTGTGAGCGGGCGTGCCTACGGGTGCGGCTATGTCAATAACCATGAGGAAGAGGTCAGCAAAAGGCCCTCCAAGAATTCTGGTGCGAAAACAGGAAAAAGGAGACAGTTCGTCTAAAGGGACACCTTCAGCTGAAGGCAATACCATACCATAAAAAAAAGAAAACAAACAGACCACCTTGAAGGAGAATTTAAAAAGATTAAACTAGCTAATTTTGATGGAGAATCTAGGACAGGAAAAGAAGCTGAGGCATGGTTGTTGGACATAAAAATAAAAAACTTCCAAATCTACAACTATTCCAGCAACATGAAGGTCAGAATGGCCTTCTACAATTTGAAGGGGAAGGCCAACATTTGGTGGCAGGACCTAAATTGGCCAAGGTCCTAAAGAAGAAATGTAATTTCCCCCACCTCTTAGAGAGGTGATGAGGAGACTCAGTGGCCTAGGCACCCCCACTAGGTCATAGTCTCACACTATGGGGGGGAAAGTCAACAAGTTAAAAGTTATAATTTTAAGTTGACTTAAGAAAGGAAAAGGATAAAGGAGTAAAAGATAACTCAACAGAAGAATAGAAGATTAACACTGGGAGTTAACCTAACTCAACAAAGAATTAGAAGGAAAAGTATAAGTAAGAGGTTGGGGTGCACCTATTACTCATTCTAATTTGGATATTTGTTGTTAGTTCTTTGAGCATTCAGTTTGGGGGTTTGTTGCACAAACCCTTATGAGCAACTCAGTGGTGAAATATCCACTCACCTTGTTCCACAACTTGGTCTCGGGGATGAAATATTCCTCCATACGATTCTATTATCAGCATATCTCCTTCTAAATCTTTAGAAGACATCAGGGTCGTACTGTTGAGGAACTTCTAGCAAGGGCGTGCCATACCATTGAGGAGGGCTCGACTTAGCTATTCAGGAGGACGCAACTATCTTAGAAGATTCCGCAGTTGGAGAGGTTTTCCTTGGACGTTGGGTTTGAAACTTCAGGAGGAGGCTCCCACTGCCCTGATCTATTATTTGATCGATTTTGGGCTCATTTGGAGCAGTCATCCATCAAGACTGAATTATCGAAGGCTTCAGTCTCCACTTGGATGTGTGCCACTCTCTAGTTGGAGGGTTTGACATTCAGATTTGCTTGATACTGGTATTCATTACTTATCCAACCTTTAGAGGCTTCTTTTGTATTGTCGGGAGCATTTTGTAGCAGTTCATATCTGTTGTTTGTATGGCCATCTAAGGTTTATGCCAGATCGGCCATCTATTGTATTGATCCTACATTGCTTATAATAAAAGGATCATATCTTGCTTGTGCTTATATATCTTGAATGTATGATGATCTTCATGCATTGAATGAATATTGTATGCAGTTAATAACTCAATAAACACCTGGACATCGACAAACTAGTGGTAGTTAGTGATTCCAAGCCAGAATTGGGCTTGGGATCATTACAAGAAACAATTGGAATGGTCTAACTTTAAGAAGTATTTTAAGAAACAATACCTTTCTGAAAGCTATTATGAAAGGAAGATGAAAGAATTTTATGAGTTACGATTCAGACAAATGATGATGGAGGACCTTATAAATAAATTTCTGGAACTACTAAGGTTCATACCATACATCCGGGAGGATAAGGTAAAAATCCAATGATTCATAAGCTGTTTACCAAAGTCCTACAGGGACAGAATTGAGTTTGACAAACCCAAATCTTTGAGTGAGGCATTAATGAAGGCATGGATGTGCTATGACCAGTATAAACAGTGGGTAGAGTTTCCCAAGACCTGGAAGGATAAGAAGCAAGATGGAATGCACCAACGGAAGAAGGGATAACATCCAACTCCTTATCAGAATGCAGAAAAAAGTTTCCCAAAGAAGGATTTTCATTCCAATCATCCGAACTCGCAAGGTAGCGGTAAACTGGTAAACCTACGAACGAAGAAGTTTGGGGACAACTCCCGCGAGCCATTAAAGTGTTGGGAGTGTGGAGAGCCTCATCTAAGGAGGAATTGTCCACGTTTAATTGCAGCAAACAAAACTATTGTCCCCAATTTGTAGGAAGCCTCGACAGTGGGAGACATGGGCAGAAGTTTGCATCAGATAAATGCAGCCATAGATGGTCGACAAGCTGACCACCATTCCTCGGTGGTAGAGATCGAAGGTAAAATCCATGACACTCGAATTTTTGTTTTAATTTACCCTGGAGCTACGTTAAGTTATATTACTCTCGATGTAGTAGAGTCGAATAAACTTAAGAAACAAAAGCATGAGAAATCTTGGCTTGTACAACTAGCAACATGTACTAAAAGAAAAGTAGTTAACTTTATTTCTGATTTTGAGTTCAACTTGGATGGTCAAAAGATAACGACCAATCTGAACATCCTTCCACTAGGATCTTATGATATGATTATTGGGATGGATTGGTTGAAACAACACAAAGCAGTAGTAGAATGTTATACAAAGATACTTAGCTATAAATATAATTTTGGCACTGTTAGAATAGCCCAAGGCATACCAAAACCTGTATCAGTCAAACAATTTTCAGCGATGCAACTTAAGAAATGTATTAGAAAGGGATGTCAAGTTCATGCCATCCAAGTGGCAAATCTATTAGAAAAAGAAGATAAGCCCAAGTTAGAAGACTTTGTTGTCCTACGTGAATTCAGAGACATGTTTGTAGATGAGATACCAAAATTACCTTTTAGAAGGGAAATATATTTCTCCATAGACTTACTACCCAGATCATCCCCTATCTCAAAATCACCCTACCGAATGAGTCTACCAAAACTAACAGAATTAAAAATACAATTACAGGAATTGTTGGACAAGGAGTATATCCGACCAAGTGTCTCACCATGGGGAGCACCAGTCCTCTTTGTGAAAAAGAAAGACGGTACTCTAAGACTATGTATTGATTATAAACAACTGAACAAAGTGACCATTAAGAACAAATACCCCTTACCCAAGATAAATGATCTATTCGATCAAGTCGGTGGGGCCAAGATCTTCTCAAAATTGGATTTACGATCTGGTTATCATCAAGTTAGGATAAAGGACCAGGACATAAACAAAACAATTTTTCGAAAAAGATAGAGACATTAAGAGTTTGTAGTCATACATTTCGGACTCACTAATGCACCAGCCACATTTATGTTCTTGATGAACAACAATTTCAGCGAGTACTTAGACAAGTTCGTAGTATTATTTATCAATGATATTCTGGTCTATTCTAAAACGGAGGAGGAACATGATGAATACCTAAGAATAGTTCTGTAAACACTAAGGAAACACAAGCTATACGCAAAATTTGACAAATGTGACTTTTATAAAAAACAAATACAATATTTAGGACATGTCATTTCCCCGGAAGGTATTGTTGTAGACCCAGAAAAGATAAAAGCCATTATGGAATGGCCAGTACCTAAGGATGTGGCAGATATCCAATCATTCATGGGAATCACCGGATATTATCACAGATTTATAGAAAGGTTCTCCAAGTTAGCCTACCCTATCACGTCATTACAAAAGAAAGGGACCAAGTTTAACTGGTCGCAAAAGTGTCAAGACAGTTTTAATAAGCTAAAATAATTATTGACCTTGGCGCCCATTTTGAAGGTAGTAGGCCCAGATAAAGACTTCATAGTATGTGTCGATGCAATTAAAGAGGGATTAGGTGGTGTTCTAACTCAGGAAGGGAACGTGATTTGTTATGAGTCCTGAAAATTAAAAGAACACGAGCGAAATTATGTCACTCATGACTTAGAATTGGCAGCAGTAATACATGCCTTAAAAATGTGGCGACACTATATAATGGGAAGAACATTCTTACTATTGACAGATAATAGTGGGGTGAAATATTTGTTTAACCAACCAGACCTTAATGCAAGACAAGCAAGGTGGCTAGCCTTCCTGAGAAAATTGGACTTCGAGGTCAGACATATCAAGGGTAAGAAAAATAAAGTAGAATATGCTTTAAGCATAAGAGTCCATGGGTTATTTGAGATAAATATCAGTAGGGAAGAAAGTGACCTGGAGCAAAAAATAAAAGCGACAGGTATTAACAATGGAAATTACACTAAGATGATGGCAGAATTTCTAAATAGTATCACAAACTCAGATGAACTAGAGATAAGTATCGACAAAAAGGGACTATTAAGATTTAAAAACACACTTTACATACCATATTCAACAGAGCTAAAATTAACCATTTTAGACGAATTGCATAAGAAACCGTATTCTGGCCATCCTGGTTACTAGAAAACAATAACAACACTCAAAAAACTATTTTACTGGCCTAATATGAAGGGAGAAACAACAAAGTACTTGGCTAGGTGCCAAGATTGTCAGCAGGTTAAGGCTGAACACCAGCATCCAACCGACCTATTACAACCATTACCAGTACTAGAATGGAAATGGGAGACCATATCATTGGACTTTATAACAGGTTTTCCTAAAACTCAAAAACAGAATGATTCTATCATGGTTGTAATCGATAAAATCAGTAAGTCTGCACACTTTATTCCTGTAAAGTCTACTTTTAAAGATATTAACATTGCTGAAATATTCATGAAAGAAATTTTTAGACTACATGGTATTCCTAAAATGGTGATTTCAGATAGAGACGTAAAATTAACATCCACTTTTTGGAAGGAATTGTTTGCAAGGATAAATACTAATTTCAATTTCAGTACGAGTTATCATCCACAAATGGATGGATAGACCGAAAGGACAAACCAAATCATAGAGGATATGCTCCACATGTATGCAAGAAAAAAACTGAACATGTTGGAAGACTACCTACACTTGGTAGAATTTGCATATAACAATGGGTACCAAACTTCGACTAATTTGAGCCCTTTCAAAATACTGTACGACATAAAGTCTACAACTCCAATTAGCTGGGATAACCCGGCTGATAGACTCATGGTTGGACCAGAGATGCTCCAAGAAATGGATAACATGGTAAGAAAGGTACAACAGAAGTTGAAAGAAGCAAATGACAGACATAAGAGCTATGCAGATCAGAAAAGAAGATACTTGGAATTTCAAGTGGGAGACCATGTTTACTTGAAGGTCAAAGCCTGGAAAAACTCATTGAAGTTAGGTAACTGTGCCAAGCTAGCACCCAGGTTTTGTGGACCCTTTGAGATACTAGACCAAATTGGACCCATAGCATATCAACTTGCACTCCTAGCTAATCTAAGAATTCATAATGTATTTCATGTTTCTTTGTTGAAAAAGTATATTCATGACCCTACTCATATGATTGATTGGAACTTGGTGCAGATTGAACCTGAAGGTGAGTTCCAGGTGGAACCCCTGGGCATTCTGGACCGGAGAGAAATAACACTTCAGAACAAAGTCGTCACTCAGGTAAAGGTGCAATGGAAGCACTTTAGTCCTGAGGAGGCCACTTGGTAATTGGAGGGAGATTTGCGGAAATCTCATCCAATCTTGTTCCAGGAAAGGAACAAACACTGAGGACAATGTTTTACTAAAGGGGGAAAGGAGGTGACATCCCCCCAAAATAAAATATTTTTATTTTTGAAATGTGCTGGAAAGTTATTTATGTTTTTGGAAAATTTGAATCTGGATAATTTTTACCATTTATGGCAATTCTGAATTTCAAATTTAATAATTGTAATTGATTATTGTGACTGTTGGGCAGAGATTTGATCTGACTCAACTAACTAGTTGACTTTGACACTTGTATAAAAATAGAACAGTTATATATTAAATGCAGGAGGACAAATGGAACAACCATGTTAAAAATCAGATGACCATGACTCCATGAGTGGGGAACATGTTGGAACTACCTCTGGGCTGATTATTCCAAGTGGAAAATCATAGATTTGGCTACTGGAAGCCTCTGAAAATTAGGGATTAAGAAAGCTGTGAAAATCTCCAAAGGACGAAAAAAAACCTGGGCAAAAATTGATAAATAGCATATGCGGGGAGGTAGGAAACTGCCAAGTATGCTGGGAAAGGATTGTGAGTCCTCTTGTTGTTATGAGAACTGTGGAGAAAGTGTGAGGGAAGGGGATAACTATTGAAAAGTTTGGAATATTGTTGAGGAGTCTCCAAGTTCGCCCTCATGGATTCATGGTCAAGCTAGGGGATGAACTGGGCAAGTGATTTGGTTGCACTGTTCTACGGTTGGGGGGAACATGGTTGTTACCTTTGTCTTCCCGTGGATTGGATTCATATATGTTGATATACCCCTCTCTATTTTGAATGTCTATGTTTGATTGATGTCAGGTATCTGTTAAGTGATTATATGTAATTGTGTTAATGTAAACCTTTCCCTCTTTGTTCTTGGATGTTTTGTGTGTAATTGATGTTATGCATCTAATTGTTCTAAATTTGAAATAATTCTTTCAATGGATGGAATCTTTCATGGTGATAAATTTACAGTCAGTCTAAATTCTGGAGTGGTCCCTCCCAAAATCTGGAAGTACTAGGCAAATTTATTTTTATAAGAGTTGAGTTTAAGAAAGCCAATCCATCTACAGGTTAGTTTTAATCTGAAGTCGAAATGATAGGATACTCTGTGTATGTGAAGAAGACCAATCCATGTAGATACAGGTTTATTTCTATGACATAAGTATTAAACAAATGTAAAACTGAGCAAATCATAATTGAGTAAATTTGTGCCGAAAGGAAACAGGTAGATGCATCGCTAAAATTAAATTTATGAACAATCTTTCCCCTTAAAGAGACTTCCTGTTTCATACATTTAAGAATTAAAGAGAATATGAAGTAGCAAGGACCAATGGATCATAGGGACACTCATGTATTTATCTACATATGCATCTTTCCTTGCTTTGTATTAGTTTTTTCGCATGCACTAAACAACATGCAAACAAAATACTAGATGTGTATAGAATACAAAATTCGTAAAGTTAAAGAATTTTGGAAACCCTTTTTTTGTTTATCGGATGCTAAGATAATCATGAGAATCGACACCTTTCAGAGGATTTTTGCCTTTCTTGTTTTTGTTTCAGAATGGTCTACCCCTTTCCTTAGTTAAGGTCTATGCCGAATTTAGAATTTACCTTGTACATAAAACTTTTATCCTTTTGTGCCCTTTTGTGCGTGTAAAATGCATAAGTAATTAGGCTTTCATAATTCTTTGAGGTAAAGGGATATTGTATCCTTATACACCTTTTTTATCCCATAAACGAAAGCAAGAACTCTCTCAGAACATGAAATCAAGAGCACCAGTAAAGGATAAAGATCAGGGAGTGATGAATATAGAGTGAAAACACACAGTAGTAGTAGAGTATTATTTTCCTTTGCGTATGATTTTCCTTAATTTTTCAACAAAAAGACTTAGTCCAACTTTATTTTCATTTTTCAGAGGTTCGTACATATTGATGTATCGATTCTGAACTCGCGAAGTTTTGAACCCCGAAACCCTGAAGCTTCCACTTTTCGCATTTCAGAGGTTTGGGCATGTTGATGCTTGGGCACTTGACTCGCGAAGTTCCGAACCCTGAAACCCCGAAGCTTCCACTTTTCGCATTTCATAGGTTTGGGCATGTTGATGCTTGGGGGCTTGACTCGCAAAGTTCCAAACCCCGAAACCCTGAAGCTTCCACTTTTCGCATTTTGGAGGTTTGGGCATGTTGATGCTTGGGCGCTTGACTCGCGAAGTTCCAAACCCCGAAACCCCGAAGCTTCCACTTTTCGCATTTCAGAGGTTTGGGTATGTTGATTCTTGGGCACTTGACTCACGAAGTTCTGAACAATGAAACCTCGAAGCTTCCACTTTTCGCATTTCAGAGGTTTGGGTATGCTGATTCTTTGGCCTTTGTACTCGCGAAATCCCGAAGTGCTGGTCACTTTTCACAATTTAGGGAGTTTTTGTGTGTTGATGTTTGGATTCTGTACTCGCGAAATCCTGAACTCTGAAATCCCGAAGTGCTGGTCACTTTTCGCAATTTTGGGAATGTTTGTGTGTTGATGTTTAGCTATGAAATCTTGAACCCTGAAACCCCAAAGCGATGGGTCCACAGTCTTCCCGTTTTTTCACCATTTTTGGTAACACAACGTATCCCCTTTGTTTTTTTGTGTGCCCGACAGTGGAAAATCACCAAAACCCGATTGTTTGCTATTTTTTCACAAAACTGTAGGAGCATAGTAGGAAATGTTGGAGAATCTACCTCCCTATTAGAGGTATAGAAGTAACAGACCTTTCTACAAGTCGTTTGTATCACAAATGTATGGTAATATGTCTATATATGGATTTGGCCATAAGATCCCAAAGTCGCTTGTATGGTTAAGTATGTGTTGGTATTATAGGCATCAACAGATAAGAAAATAATAGTAAAATTTACAGGACTTTAAATAAGCATTGAAGTGAGGAGTATACACTCATTGTATCACCGAGTAGGAAGTTTTAAGTTGCATAGCAAATACAGTCAATGACATTAAGGTCTCTAACAAACTTTCAAACTCAAGCTTTATAACAGAAGACTTAATTGCTTGAATCTCGAAACTATACAAGGATAATTGTACAAACATTTTTTTTTTGTGATAGTTTTTAACGTACATTACAACAAGACTATTCAATCGTAAATGTTTAAGAACTTCAAGATACTTGTCGATATGTTCTTCCTGATCAGGGTCAAAATCATTAGCGTCAAGCTGCAAGAGAAAACGAAAGCAGTGGAGAGAAGGGAGAGAAGATGCACCAATGGATATGGCCACAAAAATGAACTTGAGGAGCGAACAAACAAGCGGGCTTTACAAAATTTAAATTTTAAATTTCATTAGGCATGATCGAATCATGGCATGGACGTCCCATTATCGTATCCTAATATTACGAACAAATCTTATGCTAGGGATCCTAAATTTTTGGTTGACTAGCTGTAATGTTGGCTTCCAGTAGAAAAACTCCATGGACAATGGTGGTATTCAATATCCATCATGTATGGATGGAAACATACATTTTTATGGCTATGGGGTACTATGCAGCAGCCCACTAACGATGGATAGTATCATCCATCATCGAAAATATACTACAGGATTAAGGACAATCGAGAGGGATGATTTCTCCCTATTTAGCCTATTCTCATTCTGTGATATTCAACCTAGTCTAAATTTTTTACCTTTTGGCAGTTTTCTAGCATCTTTTTCCATTTGATTTTGCCGGAAATCCGGTGGGGAATGGTTGGATATGCATATTTGAGTGGCTAAGTTTGTATAATCCAAGTGCCTTGGGGGTTTTTCAGAACATTGAATCCATTAATGCAATTTAAACAACAAAAAATAGTGATTTTGTCCATATTTACATCATTAGATTCCAAACAAAAACCCCAAAAGGTAAAACGTTTAGCAAACGCCGTTATATTCAGTCACCTTCTCTACTTACCTACACCCATGATTTGAATAATCATGCTTATACCCACTCTTTGAATAATCACGTGTATTGATTTATTAATAAGTATGGTAGTGCCACTGAAGATATCAAATCATCATCAGTTGAACTTCCCTCGACCTATTCCTCTGGGTTGACCGACCATTCTGTTAACTATTGGGTGTCGAATTCCGCGGGTTCTACATGTTATCTTTTGTGAAGGTGTACAAATTGGATTCAAAGTTACATGGCGTGAACGACTTCAACGTTAAATAAGTTTAGCAATGGATGAGGATGAGGATGAGGATGGAAGACTTTAAAAAGCGCATCTATTCTGAAACGAAACAATGCTCTCAACCTGCACTTGCATCTGTTTCATAGATTCTGTCACCTGCACCTACTTCTTCATCTCTTCTTCCCTGCACCCACGCTTTGAATGATCACATGTATCAATTTATTAATTATTAATCATGGTTTTGTCATTACTTCACACTCAATATATTAAATCACCGTCAGTTGAACTATCCTTGATCTCTTCCTCTTGTTTGAAATTCCGGTAACTATAATCCAACTGACTTTCACAGTTTCTACGCAATATCATTTTCTTAATATCCAAGTAATCCAACTCCCTCTATATAATCAATTCCTATGTCCCTTCCCCCTCTAATCCCATCTCATCTGCAAAGCGATAAACTATTGTGAGGGTGTAGAAATCATTGTGTGTGTTTCCTTCCCTTCAACTGTGATCAAATTCAGTTATGTTGCTAATCATTTGAAAATATGACTTAGAAGAAACATGAGCAACACCATCAACCCCATCACAAAGAAGTGGAAAGAAAGAACGTTGCCTTCGGGATTGTTTAAGAGAAGGAAAGGAAAGAGGAAAAACATCATAAGCGTATGGAGCATTTGGGGGCAATGGGAGCATCCGTCGTAGGAGCGTTTGTAGTGGTACACTATATATGTTTTATTTATTAATTCTAATTTTAATTCTAATTTTTCAGATACATATATCGAGTAAACTATATTTTCTCTCCTCCTGGATACTAATCCTATCTAATCAGATCAACTGATGGAATTTTTTTTACTATTGTTTCTTGTGTTTAGTAGTCAAGTGTTAAACTACTATACACCAAAAACCAGAAGAATAGAAAACTTCGATGAATCTTATAACATTAAGAGGTGAATCCGTATATTAATATAATAATGTTAATGTTATATGTATGAAGCATGAAATATATTAAACATATTTCATTATGCCAAGATATGTCATCTCTAATTTAGATTACATGGCATGCTTAAAATTATCTAATTGAAGATTTTCAATGTATTAATTTTTAAAAAGGGGTAATGATTGTTTTAATATACATTTGCTAAATTATTTTTTAGTTGAAAACAAAAGAAGGTAAATGGTTTTTTTATCTACACTTGCTAAATTAATTTTTAATTAAAACAGAAAAAGGGTAAAAGGGTTGTTTTATCTACACTTGCTAAATTGATTTCTTGTTAAAAAGGAAGAAGGGGGAAACTTAAAAAAATAGGAAACTTAAAGAAAAATGGAAACTTAAAGAAAAGGGGAAACATAAGAAAAAAGTTGAATGCCTAATTTAGTAAGGACTATTGCCTTTAGAACTTTCTAATTATGAACTCAACTAGGAATTAAGTAAGGCATAAATCATTTAAGAAGTGTAAAGGAATTTTGGGACATCGAGGATTGTTTTCAGGAATGTTGTAGGTGGGTGAGGGATATAGGAATGATTAATTAATTAATACAATTGATTTTTTTGTGCAACTAGGGGATCGTGCGACATATGTATGGGCGAGGTTTTTCGAAATTAATTAAATGAAAAATGAATATAATGAGAATTTTGGAAACTAATTACTTGAAAACTATATAAAGATGATGGAGGAGGAGGAGTATGGATCGAATATTTTTGCGTAATGTTACAATGCTAAAATTTTACCTTGAATGAACTTTCTCTTGTGGGATTTTGGATACCCATCTCAGGTAACGAGTTGTAGCTCGACCTTGCAAGGCGAGTTGGGTGCTAGCATTCTCTAGTATTTTGTGTGTGGCCCCTTTGTGTCTCATGGGGCTTAGGGAGAATAAGAGTACCCCTAGTGTTGGCTGGGAGGTACATGTGATGTCACATAGATTGACAAGAAAGAGCTAAACAAAGTGTGCGCGAGACAACGAATTCAGAGCGTCTTCATTTTGATAAGGTACGCATGTTAAAGCAGTTACTTGCAATGAAATTTAATTTAAACATCTTTATTTTACGGTACTCGGATGACGATTTCCTTTCCATCATATTTCCTTAAGAATTCAGTTATCAATGTAATCCCCTTATCCTTTAAGTTATTAGTCTGTGCCTGATAAGTTGGCCAGGAGCCGAATTGACAGTCATCACTTCGTTGTTTAAAGACTTATATATTCAAATGCCTTTCTTTCATGTGCATGAATAATAAATGAAGGATAAATTTCTCCCAGCTATCTAACCCTTACTTATCTCTTCGTTTTTCTCTTATGATTAATCTCATACCTTTCCACCTTCTTGTGAATGAGTACCCTTGCGTTGATTGATTCATTGTTGAATGATTAGTCTTTGCACCTTCTTGTGAATGAGTATCTCTGCGTTTGATTGATAAATATTTGTCTGCGTTTTTTATTGACAAAATTATGCATTTGTGAATGATAAACCTCTGAGTTGAATGAAAAATCCCTTCGTTTTATTGATAAATATTTGTCTGCGTTTTTTATTGACAAAAATATGCATTTGTGAATGATAAAAATCTAAGTTTCAAAAACAAATCCCTGTGTTGATTGATAAATCTATGCCTGTGTTTTAGAATGATTAATCCCTGCAACTTCTTGGTGAATGGGTATCTCTGTGTTGGAAGGATCAATCCATGGATGATTTATATCTACATTTTTTTTAAACAATATATCTGTGTTATTATATGGCTGCAAATTTATATATCTGCATCTTTTTTTTAATGATATGTCTGCGTTCTTTGGTAAAATATCTACATTTTTTTTTTAATGATATATCCGCATTATCATATAAATTCGAGTAATATGATAATGGAATTTATCATATTACTGCGTTATCTGCGATATCATATTATTGTGTTATCATATAAATTCCAAACGATATATTACTACATTATCATAGGTCTGTGAATTTATATATCTTTGTTTTTTTTATGATATCTCGATGTTTTTGTTTAATGATAAAAAGCCATGAATTTATACTTACTTTAAACAACGAATTGTTTGGTGAATTGCGTAGCAAAGGTAGCACCCTTGGGCGTTTTTCTTGGAGTTTTTACACTGCATTTACACCACGATTTATGGCATTTTAAACAGCCTTTTCACTCCACGATATTTGGGGCAAATTACCCATCTTTCACATAGCGTTTTCCCATAAATGATTATTGTTAGACAACTACCAGTGATAGAAAACAATTTTATAGTTTTATCAATCAATAGGCTTGTTAATGTACAACGCATATGGTAGACAACGATTTTATAGTTATATCAATGCATAGGATTGTTAATGTACGATGAATATGTAGACAACATATTTATCTAATAGACAACGATTTATTTACATTGTTTATTAGACAACGAATTATATTTGTTCCATTTTTTAAGACAACAAATTGTTTTGTTTAGAGGAAAGTGAATTATATTGTTTATTAGACAACGCATTATATTTGTTCTAGTTTTTAAGACAACGAATTATATTGTTTAAAGGACAACGAATTATATTGTGTAGTATACAACGATATATTTGTTCCAGTTCTATGGTGGAAGCAGAGGGAAAATCATTCGTAAACCATTATTTGGTTAACCATACAGTTCTTATAAGAATCGCCTTTTTCTTTATATCAGCAAGCTAAATATACGTACATGATTGTTGGGGTATAATGGATTCATCCTTAGGAAAATAATAACCTGATATTTGGAATTGGAAAATAGTTACAATGAAGTATTTGTTTTGATAATAATTATTTTAATGCATACAGATTGATGTAGTCAAGCGTGAACATGAAAATACTAGTACATGTAAGAGAATATACTTTTTACTATTCGAACATGGTGTAATTCATCATTACATTCCTCATTACACTAGTATTAGTATTGATTATGTTAAGTGCATATATTAATTCACTTTTTAATGCAAAAAAAACAAGTAGGTATTCCATAAATGGTAAGGAAAGATCAGTTTAAGGAATGTATGACTGATGTAGGATTTCTTTGGAATTTAAGGTGATGTATGATTGTTACGGTAGTCAAATTTCCTGTGCATCTTTTTGACTTGTCGATTTGGTGCTTGGGTATAGTCTTTTTTTTTTTTTTACATTTAATTCGGTCTCCTAGCACGTTGGATTTTTCTTGGGTTATTGGTCTAGATTGGTTATGTTGTGCCTTGGTTACCATCATGCCTACCTCTTTGCGATGAAATGATTCCTGATGAGGGGATCATTTTGCACCCTGATTGATAGAAGCAAATGATAACATAGCCAGAGTCATGTGCCTCCTGATGGGGGCATAAGGTTCGTCGTAATCGACATTGGTACTTGTGTTGTAACTCTTGCTTGTGCTTGTTCCTCACTCATCGGGAAGGTTCAAGTTACCTGTGTCTTTGATTTTGGTTGCATCTGGTTGATCCTGATGTTGTCCTTTAGATTGTAGGCGTTTCATTTCTTGTGTCAGGCAGATAGTCGTTTTTATTTGTCTTTTGATTATCACATGTTTTTGTCTAGTTGCATGATGTGCTAGTATGTTGGATCATTGTTGTCTATTTCGTGAATACGTAAGTTGTGTTCGTATTCAAGTTGTGTTGATTAATTGTTGTCTTTGATTTTCTTCCTTCTTAAAACAAAACAAAAAAACAATGTGCTTGCTTTGCGTCGCATGTGACTCAAAACCCTCTCATGCAATTATTATAGTGCACTTTTTTGTCTCTCTATGTACCATATTATAGTAGGACCAATGCCATTAAAAGAAAAGTGGCTATAAGACATTTAAAAATTGTGGTCATAATAGAAATTATGATCAATATTGAGGGAGTTATGGTCATTTCAAATACTATGTCCAAGACTCTAGTTGCACAAAGGAATTCCATTAAGAAGTAATCTATTTTTTTCATACCCTAGTTTTAGTTGCATTTTGTTTTCCATGTAAGATGTATTTTATAGGGAAATATTATGGTCCTACTGAAGTTCATATATAAATTGGAAGAATTCATAATCTCCCACTCATTGGAGATACATATTGGGGGTTAATTTAAAAGATGATGCTGCCATATGTTGGAATTTGTTGGGATCTAATAAGAAGATTTTTCAAAATTATAAATTTAACACTTATTTTTAGATAAGTACTCTCCTGCCTCGAAGAAGATTAAAGAGAGATGTAAGGGTATATTTAAATGTGAAAAAAACCTATTATAGGATCACATATGTCTTCGGTGGGATAAATTTAGGGTGAGTGCAAGGTAATGATGATCTCTCATGACGTGCTAGTGGAAATACAAACCTCAAAAAACAACAATTTGTTAACTTGGATGGATTATTCAAGGTAGTTTTAAAATGAATTTGAATATGTTGTAAGAAGATAAAATGTAGGAAATTGAATTCACTTTTTGAATATACAACTTTTATTCATAGGAATTGTGAATAACTATGTAAAATATGATTTTTTCTAACAATGGTATCTTATTTTTCCAACAAAATATAAGGTATATGTTTTTTTTTCATGTAGGTTTTGAGTACCTTAACGATGAAATTTCATTCCAAAAACTTGTATGCTTGTAGAGAACCCATTTTTCTTTTGTCGTATATTTTTTGGAAATTTTTGATATTATTTTTATGTTATTTTTAATTTATCAAAGTAAACATATGCCTGAAATTACAATGCCTTTTATTCGTATAGGCTAAGAGGGTATTAACATGATAAAAAAAATATTTTATTTTATATCGTAGGTATTGGTCTCCTCCCTCTGTCCTTCCTTCTCTCTCTCTCTCTCTCTCTACCTTTCTCTCCCTATCTCCCTCTAACTCTGTGTCTCCTCCAAAGAAGAATGTATGAAGGAACTTCCATATATGAACATATACATAAGCCAACCACTTCCATATATGCACATATACAAAAGGTGGCTTATGTAAATCCACTTATATCGAAGAACTTCTATATATTCACTTATATGAAAGTCGACCACTTTTGTATATGCACATATACAAAAGTCTCATAAAAGGAAGGTGGATTCCGTAAATGAACATATATGGAAGGTGGATTCTATAAATGTGCATATGTTGAAGCCTTCCATAAATGTGAATATATGGAAGTGGTCGATTTTCGTAAATGCACACATATGGAAGCACTTCCATATATGTGCAAATACAAAAGCCGACTTCCATATACAGAAGTTCAATTCCATATATGCATATATATAAAGCCAGTTTCCATAAGTGTGCATTTACAAACAACAGATACCGTATATGCATATTTATTAAAGCTGGCCACTTTCGTATATGCACATTTACAAAAAACAACTTTTGTATATGCATATTGATGGAAGATGAATTTCGTATATGCGTGCTTCCGTAAATGAACATTTATTGAAGTTGGATTCCTTATATGTGAATATACAGAAGCATGCATATATGAAAGTAGACTTCCATAAATACATATTTATGAACAACAAGTTTCAAGCATGCACATTTACGAAAGTTGACCACTTCCATATATGTGCATTTGCAGATGACAACTTCCATAAATGCACATATAATAAATATGTCATTCATAAATGCACATTTATAGAAGTATTCTTCTGTATATGCGCGCTTCTGTATATACACATATACCAAATTCACCTTCCATAAATGTGCATTTACAGAAACATGCATATATGGAAGTTTCCTTTTGTAAATGCGCATATACAAAATTTATTGTCTGTATATGGAAGAGATGGAGGGAAAGGGGGGAGGGAATCCAACTTCCATAAATGTTCATTTATAGACGATAGCTTCCATATATGCACATTTATGGAAGGCAAATTTCATATATGCATGCTTCCATCAATACACATTTATGAAACTTGGATTTAGTATATGCGCACATATAGAAGCATGCATATGTGGAAGCGGACTTCTAGAAGTGCACATTTACTAATGATATATTACTTATATTCAAATTTATAGAAGTTGGTTGCTTCTGTATAGGCTCATTTATAGATGCCAGCTTCTGTATATGCACATTTATGGAAGCCAACTTTTGTATATGCACTCTTATGTAAATGCACATTTATGGAAGTTGGATTCCATATATATGTATATGTGTGCTTCTATATATGCACATATAAAAAATCCAAATTCCATAAATATGCATTTACGAAAGTGCCCATATATGGAAGTTGACTTCTATAAATGTGCATATACAGAAACTATCATCCGTAAATGCGCATATACAGAAGCAACCATCTTCCATAAATGTGCATATATGAAATATGTGCATATACGTGTATATACAAAATATTTTGTATATGTTCATATCTGTGCATATACAAGCATATATGAAATACATCTTGGAAGCACGGATTTATGGAAGCGTGCATTTATGGAAAACATATATATAATTATGGAAGCACACATATAGGGATGACGACTTCCGTAAATGTGCATATACGAACGATGCATTTATGAAAGATGGCCACTTCCATAATGACATATTCCATATATTATTGCTTCCATAAATGCACATTTATGGAGGTGGTCAGCGTATATGCGCATATACGGAAGCATCTATATACAGACGTTAACTTCCATAAATGTGCATTTATGGACGATAACTTATGTATATGCACATATATGGATGACACATTTACATAAAGTGGCTTCCTTATATGCGTCATTCATATATTCACCTTCTGTATATGTGCATATACATATGACACATATACGGAAGTTGGCCACTTATTAAAGAACACATATACATGTTTTCCATAAATGAGCGCTTTTGTATACACGCTTTCCATAAATGTGCATTTGTGGAAGGTGTCTTTTGTATGTACTGATATGAAAATGAGAGGTTTTACTGACAAACTTTGCAACTTAAGTTTATGTATCTTATGCACCAGATCGATAAAAATGTGAAACACATAAACTCATAGTTATTATGCAAAATTAACAATTATTAAGTGAAAAAATTAAAGAAGGAAGGACAACAACAAGAGAGAAATAGAGACACGAGAAGTTTGATAACAGAGTTCACCGAGGTGTGGCTATGTCTCCGGATCCCACTTCTAGTGGTGACCACTTTATTGCTCTTCTCCAAATTCTTGATTACATCAAAAAGCTAATTACAATATGTTGCAAAAGAACTATGCATCTGCTTTACATCACCTCCATGATCATATGAAAAGACCACACCAAAATCCGCTCTCGAATGGGCTCAAAAGGCCTCTTACAACATGAGAAACGACAAAAATGGTCTCTCTTCTATAATCTTTCTCTCCACATCCCTTCAACAAAATCACTGTATCTTGATGGCACAAAGTTCTAGTTTATGTAGAAAAAGAGTTTGGATCGAATTCTCAACTTCTCCCAACAATCTGACCACTTCTTGGGCTCCAAATCCACTCTTTTTGGCCAAAACTCCACAAAAATCATCAAAAATCCATTAAAATAACGTAAAATCCCACTAAATTGGCAAATAATGTTTAAGCACCCCAAAATAGGGCACACACCCCTTTTTGTGGTCGCATGGGTGACATGTAGCCTGGTGCTAAACTCTTTAAGCCCCCATGCCCAGGTTGTGCCCTTGGTCACAACCCCTATCATATCACCTAGCGCCCAACAGGGTGCACCTCCCTTAGCCATAAAAAGGTGCTTAATGTTTAATTTTTAAAAAAGTGGATATATTTCTAAAGTTTGGTTATTGCCTTTGTGGCTAGTGCATTAGTGCTAATACTTTGTTATATTGATAGGTCATGGGTTCGACTCCCATGGAGTTTATACAACATTTTTCATTTTTCCCTTTTAGGACCCATCCAGGGTGACACATGGCACCCTGTGATTGGGCCACGTTTCATCCCATGGTTGGCCAAAACCATACCATGTGGACCAATCACCCCTTGCCACTTGTCAACATCATAAAATACCAAATGTCAAGATCTAAAATACCATGTGTTAGTTGCAGGAGCTGCCATTTGTCGAGCATAGAAGCTTCCAAGTGTCACATTTTGAATATGCCATGTGTCACTTTGACCCTTTGACTGTTGACCTTTTACTTGTTTGACCCAAACTTCAGATTGTGATAAAGTTTTCATACAGACTCCATTTTTCAATTCGTTTACGCCACCAGAAATATTGCGATGAGAAATTCGCATTGGTATAGATTTCATGAGCATTGGAGAAATTTGATTTTTGATCATTTTAGATCCTCCTGGATCATGTACACACTTCTGTAAATATGCATATACGAAAGCCACCATATACAAGAGCCACCTTATATGGAAGTGTGTACATATATGTGCACTTATATATATGCACGCTTCCATCTATATGCATTTATGGAAGGTGGCTTCTACATATGCGCACTTATGTAAATGCACATATACATAATCCACCGTTAGTAAATGCACATTTATGGAAAGAGAATTTTGTATATGCGTGCTTCTATAAATGGGAATTTATGGAAGTTGGATTTCGTAAATATGCATATACGAAAGCGCACATATATGGAAGTCGACTACAATAAATGTACATTTGTGGAGGGTGTCTTCCGTATATACATGCATATATGAGCATATATGAAAGATGCCTTCTACAAATGCGCATATACACTCCTATATGAAAGCACACATTTATGGAAGCGTGCATTTATGCAAACCACATATATAGAAGTATGAAAGAACACATATATGAATGACGACTTTCGTAAATTCACATATACGGACAATGCATATACGGATGCTGGCCACTTCCATAATGGTGTCTTTCATATATGCGTGCTTCTATAAATGCTCATTTATGAAAGTGGTCAGCGTATAGGAGTATATACTGAAGCATGCATATATGGAGGTTGACTTCCATACATGTGCATTTACGATAGAAAACTTTTATATATGCGCATATATGGAAGCACACATATACGAAAGACACATTTACGGAAGGTGGCTTCCATATATGCGTCGTCCATATATGCACCTTTCGTATATGTACATATAAAGATGACGTATATACAAAAGCTGGCCACTTCCACAAATGCATATATACGTGTTTTCTATAAATGAGCACTTATGTATATGTTCTTTCCATAAATGTTAATTTGTGGAAGGCGTCTTCCATATGTACCAGCTTATGTAAATACACATATACAAAAGTTGCGATATACATAAGTTGCCTTATACATAAGCTGCCTTATACATAAGCATGTACATATATGTGTGCTTCCATATATGCACATTTACGGAAGGTGGCTTCTGCATATATGCGCTTCTATAAATGCGCATATACAAAATCTGTCATTAGTAAATGTGCATTTATGGAAAGTGGATAATGTATATGTGTGCTTCTATAAATGAGAATTTATGAAAGTTGGATTTCGTAAATGCACATATATGGAAGCATGCATATATGGAAGTTGACTACAATAAATATGCAATTATGGAAGTTGGATTATGTATATGTCCATATATATGCATATATGAGCATGTACAAAAGACACCTTCTGCAAACGGGCATATACGAACATATACAGAAGTGCACATTTATGGAAGCATGCATTTATGGAAAGCACATATATAAAAGTAAAAAATCACGCATATACAGACGACGACTTTCATAAATGGGCATATATGGAAGCTGACCACTTTTATAATGGTGTCTTCCATATACACGTGCTTCCATAAATGTACATTTATGGAAGTGATCAACGAATATGCGCATATACAGAAGTGTGGCTATACAGAGCTCGACTTCCATAAATGTGCATTTACAGATGAAAACTTATATATATACGCATATATGGAAGCATGTATATATGGAAGAGGAATTTATGGAATGTGGCTTCTGTATATGTGCATGCATATATGGACAACAAATATACAAAAGCTTACCACTTTTGCAAATGCACATGTGCACATGTAAGTGTTTTCCTTAAATGAGCACTTTCATATACGTGATTTCCATAAAAGTTTATTAGTGGAAGGTTGCTTTCGTATGTATATGCTTATGTAAATATGCATATACGGAAGTTGCCATATACAAAAGTTGCATTATACGAAAGTGTGTACATATATGCGTTCTTTCGTATATGCGTGCTTCTGTATATTTCTCTCCCTCAACTTGGATATTGCTCGCCCTCAACCTACACCTGCATCTACTTCATATATTCTGTCACTCAAACCTACTTCTTCAACTCTTATAATATTCTCAAATTTTAGAATATTAAATTCTAAGTGAACTTTGAAATAAATTTCCATTTTTTAAAAATTCGGATTTGGAAATTATTTTCCATTTATGGAAAATCCGAATTTGGAATTTTGATTGTTGTAATTAATTATTTGATGACTGTTGGGATAATATTTGACTTGCCCAGCTATCTTCTTTTATTTGATACATGTGTAAGACAAAATTTTAATGAATTAAATGCTAGAAGACAAATGGAACAACCAGATTAAAAATAGATAACCATGACTCGATGAGTGGGTAATAGGTTTGAGTTACCTCAAGGATGATTTTTATAAGTGGAAAATGTGGAATTTGACCACTAGGAGCCTCTAAAAATCAGGGATTTCTAAAGATATGAATTTCCCATGGAGGGAAGGAAAGAGCTAGGCACAAGGATGCATATAAAAACAACATATGGAGGAGGCAAGACACTGCATAGTATGTTGGAGGAAAGAAACTATTTTTTGTTATGAACATTGTTAGTGTGAGGCAAAGGAATTTCTGATCTGTGGATGGTGACTGTACCTAAGGAGGATCATTAAGTTTTCCCTTTTGGACTCATGGTCAAGATAGGGGGTGAACAGGGCAAGTGAACTTGGCTATTTTGTTCTATGGATGGGTGGAACGTGGTTGTTCCATTTGTATTCCAACAATCAGGTTTCAGATATGTATCTTGACTTGCATTCCTTGTCAATGTTATGTTTATGATTATTATTGTTGATAATATGATGGCTTATCATAGTTAAATAATACTGATTACATTGTTTATTTGAAATGTGATGGTGGTACAT
>JZKD02S1031180.1:535416-555633 GCA_000966675.3 Picea glauca | reverse complement strand
CTCCTATATTTGAACGGTGGTAACTGCTATTTTATTTAAAACTCTAAGGTAGTGACAGTAACCATGTTTTTATTTTTCACCAGAGAACCTGGCCAAGCTCTCCTCTTAGTGTTCCCTGCGTTTTCTTTGTGAACCTTCACTGCGTCTTTTTGAGCCTTCACTGCGTTTTTGGTGTACTTACTCTGCATTCTTATTCATCCTTGCGTCTTACCGAGTGGCAGTCAGTGATTACTCCCTTGTTCCTTGCGTGGGCGTTGGCAATGGTTTCTCTACGTTTTCGTTTTGTTTTCCTGTGCTTGTTTCCTGCTACATACCTGTATATTTTTATTTGTGGTGTCTGCGTGGTTTGCAACTATCATTTTAAGTGGCATCACAGGGTGGAGTCACACGCATTCTGTTGCCTCTTCTTAGTTTCACTACTCACCGTAAGTGGAGTCGCATGTGCACACACCTTACACAATAATGTCAAGAGAATTTTGCTTTTGCTGTGAGAGTATTTACCTTGAATAGTTGTGTGCGTTTTGCTTCTGTTGTGAGCGTCTTCTGTGGGAGAATTCCTGAATGGGGGCGTTTATTTTCCATTTATGAATAGTTGTGTGTGTTTGATTGTTTTATAATGACGGTGTGCGTTTTTATTTCTATGGGTGTGTTAAGTGTTAGTGGGTGCATTTCATTTCACAGTGGGCGATGGACCCGGCCATGAGTTTTTAACTGTCACTTCTGGTAACCACAGTTCCACCCCAAAGGAGACTGCCGAATGAGACTGTCAAATTTCAGAATCCCCAAATGAGACTGTCGACAGCTAATCTCTGCATTAATAAGTTTATTAAGCATCGTTCTCTCATTTAATAAAAAAAAAAACTTATTTTAGACAAATTCATATTTTTGGTATTCATTTTTTATACAATTTTAACATATACATTGAAACATAAACCATGCCAGATCTAATTTATATCCATATAAAATCCACCTATATTTCATAGCAATAATCGGCAAATTAATAAAGCCATACAAATCGAATTAAACTACGATTATTATGATTACTCCTGGGATTACTACGTTTCATTAATGTTGTCACTCCTAGGGATTAGCGATTTATTGACGGTCCATTTGGGAACCTGTTCTGCTACTGAACTTCTTACTTAGTTACTGGGTGGGTTAGGTAGACGCTTCCATAGTTATAGCACTGATTTTTAGAGTTGATTCCAGCGTGCAAATGGGCAGCATTTTTATGGGACCGTTGTCGGCCGTGTTAAATTAAAGTTAATTGACAGCATGCGCCCTGCAGGAATTTAGCCTCAAAAACTCTGACCTCCCTTACACTGCACGTCTCGCTACTTCGGGACAGGATCTGCACTTGGGCATCTTCCCTCGGCTGAAAATATTGATTATGTTGTATAATTTAATTGGACCTTTACTTTCTTATTAATCTGCCTTTAGACACCTGCCCCACGCTATCGCCGAATAACGCTTTTTCCGATACAAATAGGGATTTCTTGGGCATGGTAATCATTCGATTACAGTGGGACCTTGACCTTCGTGGTTGGTTTAATAACGGTGCTGGGTTTATTGATTTTTAAAATATTTAAATAAAAAGAAACAGAACCTTCATTCCACTTGTGATAACCCAGTGAATCTGGCTGCAATCTCGACGAGATTGGTATAATAACGGTGATGTGTTTATTTGATTTTAAAATTATTTAAATAAAAAAAATAGAACCTTTATTTCCACTTGTGATAACCCAGTGAATCTAGCTTCACTCTCGGCAGGATTGGTTAAATAACGGTGTTGGTTTAGTTTTTATATAAGGTGAATTCAATGAGAATTTCCATGAATTGGGTAAGGGTAGTAATATTGCTTGTAAATTAAATAAATGTTAGTGGATAGTATTTAATTATGATGGATTTTAGATATTGTCATTTTAAATGTTGTAGTTTTAAATATTGACCTTTTTAAAATATTGTTATTTTTAATATCCTTTTAAATATTGTTATTTTTAAAGGTGGTCAATTTAAATGTTGTGATGGTTATATGTTGTCATTTTTAATTATGAGGTCATAATGCTATTTTTAAACATGATGTTACTTATCAATATGATGTCGTTATATATATCGACCGTAGGGTAAGGGTGTTGACACTTTGGTGAAAATATTACTGATATTTTACTGTTAGGAGCAATGTAAATTGACACGGTATTCAGCAAAGTATGATGACTGTAATTTATCAGGTTTAGGTGATGTGTAAATGTAACGCCATGGTTCCATATTATTTCTGAATATGTAGGAGTATTGTTTGCAATTTAATATAAAGGGTAGTGCTGCGTAGATATCTTACAGAAGGAAAGGTCGTTGTTATTAATGCATTATTATTGAAATCTATGATCGTTGACGACATCGAATTGTGAGCTCCTCATGTTTAGTTGAATTGTTTTTATCATGTAAGGTCAATGAAATTTTACAGTCGTAGCCTATGAGAGGTTTTGTAATTGGAAATCATGGTCCGGATATGTGATATAAATGTAAGGTGTGTACTCTTTCATGGCAGTGTTATTGTAATCCCTTTTGTTTCAATAAACACTTATGGTGGAATGACCTTAACTTAAGCACAATAGATTATTCTGGGTTAGTAAATGAGGTTTGTTGTCATTGTAGTTTATCATGAAATTAGATAGGAATTTTGAAGTCTTTATATTACCAAGGTAATGATGCTAACCCTCTTGGGATGATTGATAATGTAAATTTACAATGATGGCGTCAAAAGATTTCTGGATAATTTGTTAATTATTGAGCTGTAGAGAAGGATTAACTATTGCTTATTGCGTTAAAACAAATTACTACCATCCATTATATTTATGATTACCATTGATGGCTTTTTATCTTGTTAGATGTTAAACCAGTCAAGTTTCAGTCGTGTACTATGGGGGTCCCTTGAATGTGTTTTAGAGGGTATCTTGATGATGATTTATGATTAGAGTTGCGCCATGGAATGACCTTAAGACTCATATAGCCGGTAGTCCCTTGTTAAATTAAGATTGCGTTGGGTTGTAAAACCTTGTGTGTTGGGTCGAATTGCGTCAGGAGGGAGGTAGACACCCCCAGGTAGCCTTAGGAGATATGTCGGTGTGTGTTTGTGTAAAGAATCCAGTGTTGTATCAAGAGTCTCGAGCCCTTTAAAGGCAGGGTTTCCACTCTTGCGACACACCTGGCGGAGTTTACTAGTTTCTGCCTGAGCAGTTGGCCAGGAGCCTATCTGACCTTCTCTCTCTCTGGAGCAGAGAACTAAGATTAAACGCCCTGCTTTCCTATGCAGAAATAGTAAGATCTATTACCATGGATTCTTCCCTCTATGTTCGTACCGTGCATAATCCAATATGTCTTTAAGTATTAGCGTTGTGCGCCTTGTGTCCTTGGTCATTTATTGCTTGCAGTTACTCGCTGTGTGCCTTCAGTCTTCTTGTGGTAATCTTTGTGGTTCTGTCTTGCTAGTTGTCGGGTGGCGACGTAGAGTCAAGTGTGTCTGTCCCTTGTACACGCGCGCACACACCTTAAACAAAAAAAAAAAATTGCACCTATTATCCAAGTTGTTGTCGTAACGAGCAGGTCATGACAACAATCATGTGTAAATATTAACACTTACAAATATATATATATATATATATATATATATATATATATATATATATATATATATATATATATATATATCGTAGGTCATATGAACTATTACACATTAGCACTATTCCTAAATTTGTATCGTTAAACATGACATTCCACCACACTGTAATTCATATCCTAACACATTGAATAGTCACTATGCACACATGCGATATCGTTACAAGAGGATTGTTATAGGGTGGTTATTCCAACACATACATTGACATATCAATACACCATAACACATATGGTTCTGCAATTGTTCCACGACTAAACCTATACCTAATAGCGTTAACAGGTCCCAACATTGAATATGTCTGTAAGCCATGTTAATGTCCAGTGTCATATCGGTCTGCAATACATTTACGAATGTATCTTACATTTACAAGAGGTATGTATCGTATTGGATGCTTAGGAAGCCGCGCCCACTGTGGTCTCTCCATATATGAGTCTTCACATCGACACAGTACTATGGGTGCCCATCAACCATTACTCCTCCTTTGCAAGGTACTCAAGGTTACTCCATTCATTGTTTCCCTTTGGATTCACGAAAACCTTCCTCATCCCTGTGTGTGATTCGTTCTCTGTGCATACCCCATGTCTCCATTTTTGTGTATAGTCGACTGTTACAGGAAAACCCCCTATAGATAAGTGGATTTCCTATTGAACCCTAAATCTCTAAGATCAAGAAAGAAAGGTGATAACTTAGGTCACTGACATACTTTTAAACCTAGCTAAGCCAATCAAATAGAGAAAAGTAAGAATATGTACCTTTTTATGATGTTTGTCCTTGCCCAGTCGAAGTTGAGCCTTGATCCCAAGATCTTCAACAAGTCCTGCAATCCAATAACAACAAAGACAAAATGAATTCCTATTCTACCATGGTTAATTCAAAACTAGATCTATGTATCAAAGACAAGTTCATGTAGGCATACACAACCTTGAAATAAATAGGCCAAGCGCATGTATTAATGATAACTCAATAGAAATACTTACAGACCTTTGATGAAGCTGCAGTAGCCTCTTCCATATCTCCTTGTCCAACCCCTTGCTCATATGATCGACAATCAAAATGACTATGCCTCACTGATTATATACCTTATGAGATCATAAGATTAATTCCTTCAATGTCCTCTAATACCACTTCTCATGAGATCATAAGTTAGGTATCTCTAAAACTCCATCTCTTTCACCATGAGAAGGCCTCCTTATATAATCTTGGAGATACCCAACCACCTTAGAGATTCTTCGGATAGGTTGAGTATCCTTCTCCATCAGTTGTGGATCTTCCCTAAGATCCATCCTTGACCTCATATTTGAATCCAACCAATTCCAGAGATGAGGGGGATTTTTCTCTATTTTTTCTCAACAACCCAAGATTTCCTCAAACAACCCAACGCTCCCCCAAAATGGGGTACAGAGTGTTGAAACGCTCCCCCAAATAAGGGTAGGGAGCGTTGGCACTCCCTGACAGTGGGTAGGGGAGCGTTGCCCAAAATTCCCTTAAATAAATCCCAACTCTCCCCCAGAAGTGTGCACAGAGTGATGCAATGCTCCCCCAAAGAAGGTCAACGAGCGTTGGCACTCCCTGACAGTGGGTAGGGGAGCGTTGGCCTTCAAAATTCATTTCTAAGTGGTTTTCTTCATGGAAAAACCTTTGTACTCTTCATCAAATGATTTCTTATTATTTAACCAGTCTCTGAGGGTGTCTTCAATTGTTCCTTATGATTCCCTTCGAGACACGACATGAGAAAGATGATTGTATGATGTTTGTATCACTTGCAACACTTGTGGACAAAATGCGACAATTGCGACACTTGTAATGACGACAATAGGTCATCATTGAAATGATTGATTTTGATGTGTAACAGATTGCCCCCCAAAGTGCAAAGTTATAAGACATAAATTGATGACTGAAGTTCTTTGTAGACTTTTTCGAGCAAGGGTATGGATGTGGAGAAACTGGTAGAAGTTGTACACAACCATCAAACAAATATTATGACATGTTTCAAACCCAAGGTAGTCATACCTATGATAGGGTGATAAATACTTGCAAGGTATGGCCACCATAAGATACACTGCGGATCCATAATTATATTAAAAACGAGTATAGCCACCAAAGATACAATGTGTATCTATACTTCCATGACATTAACTGATCGTAGCCACGGAAAATACATAGTGGATCTATGAGATGACAAAACATAGCCACAGACCAATACAAAGTGGATCTATGTGACAATATATGTGTCAATATTCAATAGAAACTCTATCACAACTTTGGTAAAGTACGTATCAGAGTGATTACTCAACCCAGATTCTTCTTACCAATCTCAATGCGGTATGAGTCTAACCATGTGGATAGATGTCCTGATTTCAAACATGGTAGAAACCTCTTGATTACCGATCAATGAGGTAAAATGTTAATAAGCACGAGGGAAATCACCATTGATGTCAATGATTCCCAAGGTACCCTAGCACATTCCAGTGAATGGAAATACATGAGATGAAGTTTGAAAATTCATGGAATCATCCGATCAGAGGTTAATTATGTAAACCCACTGTCAGAAGTGAGGAGGCCTTCCATTGAGTCATGCAGGTCCCAAGGTACTAACTGGTTTCTAATTCTAGTTTCTGGATAATGTGTTGAAGTCGACAGGAACAGACTCATCGTAGGAGGGATTTGATGTATCCCCCATATGTGAAAAGAAATTGAAACAGATATGTAAATTGGTAGATCAAATGAACATGGACTGACACGAGTATTGAAACAAGATATTTGTGATGGATTAATCTTGAGAAATATACTTCCCTTGAACACTGAGGCACAACAACAAAAACATGACATGGACCAAAACATGATGATGCAGTGGATACTGTGACTTTTGTTAGGTGACCGAAAGGAGTAAAGAAACTCAGAGGATTAGTTCAGTGCAGAGGTTCAACGGATTAAAATGTATGCAAATACAAAGTGTTGTGTTCAAGGGAGACTGTAAGAGTGACTGGTGATGTTTTCAAAAACTACTTGGCTTGCTTCCTTCAATTTCCCCCCCATCCAGATAGATGAGTACCTCTTTTTTATTTAACTAGATCGAGGAGGATAACACATGCTCAATATAACTCACCTTCAGTAAGTCCCTCTTCCTTTGTTTAATGAACTTGAAGAAGTAAGGGTTCAGTCCCATGTGGGCCCTTCAATGTACTTTTTTTTTTAAAGAGTCCAGAGAAGGTAAAATCGATGATTTTTCATGTTTAGAGAGTCTGAAAAGAACTTAAAGATGACTCTAGTGTTGTCCTTTTTTGTAATGTTATCCTATCAAGGCCGAAAAAGAGATAAATTATCACTCGAAAGATGCCCTTTCATACCTTTTAACAAGTGGGAAAGGAAGAAGGATCACTTGACAATCTTTTCATGTTTAGAGAGTCTGAAAAGAGCTTAAAGACGACTCCAGGGGGTTCCTTTTTCGTGTATCCATGTGATTCCAAAAAAGAGATAAAAGGTTACTCAGTTGTGTTCTCATGATTTTTACAAGCGAGAAGGAACTAAGACTAAGTTTGGTATTGGTTTCATTTTGAAACAATCTTGAAACAAAATTAAACTATGCTTGTAAATTCCCAATGTAATTTCCAAAGGTTGGGATACCCATGGATGGTTGGTACTGTGCCCCCATCTTAAAAATCTAGTGGCATAAATCAAAGGCTAGATACATGCCCCCCAAGCTTCAAATAATTCATCAACTTTGAGGTTGTCACCAATTTATGTACTAGATGGAGAAAAAATATACAGGTGGATGAAATGAAGGTTCAAAAAATGAGACCTAACGAAAGACTCGACTTGGTATGAGAGGTGATTGTTTCATTTTTTAACGAGCTTGACATAGGAAAAGAACTACACTCAAGGATCCAGGTTTAATCCCTATATTTTTGTTTCATTTTTTAACAAGCTTTCCTTAGAAAAGAAAAACTATGCTCATAGCCTCAGTTTCATTTTTTAACGAGTTGCCACAAAGAAGAAAAACTATGCTTGTAGCCTCTATTTCATTTTTTAATGATATTTCCACAGATAAGAGAAACTATGATCATGGACTCTTCTTGATCATGGCTTCCAAGAGGATAATACTCTGGAAGGAAGCCATGTCAAGGGACGAAACTTGGTCATGGCTTCCAAGAGATATTCACTAGATGGAAGAACAATGCTATGGATGAAACAAATGTTGAGGGTCGCGTTAGGGGTAAGGATATCATTATCCAATAGCCCTATCAAAGAGATCACCATGTCAACTACCAGATCTAATTCATCAAAAGTTGAATTCATGGGAGACAACGCCACATAATTGACCTGTGGCAGGGGTGATATCGACTGCATATAAGACCTGTTTAGGGAGGTCATTGGGTTGATGGTCAAGTTAGGGCCAACGAACGAAAGTTGATCAATAGTCACCATTATTCCATAGTGAGGGAAATATATCACATGAAAGAGAGTGGACACAATATATTTCATGGAATAGACATAATATCGCCCAAGGATTAGATTGAAATCCAAGGGGTCCTGGACTACCATAACATCAATAAAGACAATTTTACCTCCTAAAGTTATAGGAAACTAGGGAAGGAATCCTAAAGGGTCACTAGTTCTTCTGCTAAAATCGAATAGAGTCTAGGTAACCGACACAAGCTAAGGATAACCCAAATATTTCCAAGCAATAGAGGACAAAATACTAACGGATGAACCTTCATCTATCAATGCATGAGGAACGTCCCGACCACAAACCTGTATTGTATTATTGAAAGGAATGTGAGAGGGAAGATGAGGTCTAGTTAGCACACCCCAATAAAAAAGGATGGCCTCATTACTTGGAGGGGGTTTCGCGGGAGAAGGAGGGATGCCCCCCAGCATGATAGATTCTATATCAACGAGAAAAACATGGTCATAATTGGGTTTACTCTCTAGCAGGAAAGTAGGATCTATTGATAACGAAATCAAATTGACCACTTGGATTTTATTATCCAAGGGAGAATGGGATCGACAGGTAGAAAAAGATAGACCACTTGGGTTTCATTCTCTAACAGGAGATCGGGATTGACCAAATATGGGATCAGATCAACCACTTTGTCAACTGGTTCAACTAAGGACGGGACAAAATTGATGACATGATCAACCAGAATGATCGATGAAGGGAACAGAGAAACCACTTTGGCACTTGTCAGAGGAGGAGTGGGATTGACCACATTGGCACTCTTCAGATGAAGGGTGGGACTGACCAATGATGTTTCTAGATCAGTCACTTGGGTTTCACTTTTTAGATGAAAAGTGGGGTTGATCGATGACGAAACTGGATCAACTACTTTGGTTAGTGGTTGAACCAAGGATGAAACTAGATTGACCACCTGATCAACTGGATTGACCGGGGATGGAAGCAGATTGACCATTCCATCAACTAACGATGGGCTGGGGGAAATCTGACGATAACCAATTAGAAGTTGAAGCTTTTCCAAAAGAGAAGAAGCCTTGTCCATACAAGGACAACGGTGAGAATAATGATCACCTTCGCATAACATACAAGGAAATTTGACAGTTGTCTTCTTATTACGAAACTTAATGTCACTATTTGATGGGGCGTCACCAGCATGTCTAACAGAGGTCGATGATGTGGAGGAACACATTTCTAATACCTTGGGAAGACCAGGGAAATCCCTCAGAAAGTGGCCACCCTTACAAAGACTGTAAGGGAATTTGGGTTTTAGATTCTTCATTTTAATCTTGTTGAACTCATCAACACTCCTAGTACTATTAACAATAGCTGGTTTCTTGGATCTGACATATGATGTAGTTGGAAGATTGGTCCTTTTCAGGTTATTCCTCTTCTTCTCTTTTTGTTTCTTCTTCTTCTTATCAACCTGGCTACTTGCTTTAGAGATTTCACTAGGCGAAGAAGGAGAAAGGGAAGGAGACTTAATGGGTGAAGAAGGCGAACAATTGACATGGGGTTGATGTGTGGGTGGTGTACTTATATATGAAGCATTAGGTGCAGCCGAATCACTTGGAAGAGTCGAGATCAACGGAGTGGGGAACAACCAAACTGGTAATCCGATGGTGAGTCCCGGAAGACTAGGTGTGGAAATGTATAGAGGAGCAATGTTTCCAAAAGAAGGAAACGTGAAAGATTCCCCAGGACAAGGGGTTCCTCCATTGGTACTCACAGAAGTTGATTCCATTAACACTGACTCAACCTAAGGTCCACTAAGTAAAACAAACAACACACGTTGTGAATCTAAGAAGAAAACAATCAAACAAAGCTTCCCACAATGAAACCACTAGTTGGTGATGAAATCCTACATCGCGAGATCAATATAGGAAGGGGCATGGATAGAGCAGGTGGATAAGTTACATTAGAAACCTTCTTAACAGACTTATGCCTTAGTGCAAGCTTCCATGCAATAAATGTGGATTTACCCTCCAAGGAGCCCAAGTGAGTTTGACCAATGTCTGTTCCAGGTACAATGAGACTTCCCTTCACCGTCACCTTGTGTAAGACCCTGAATATTTTGGCTACTAAGGTCACCAACTTGCAGTCATCCCCTGGGCAGGAACAATCGACATTCCAGTCCAAACATGAGGGCAGGATAACAATTCCAAAATCCTTTGAGAGAACTGAGGACAAGTGGACCAGTAGAACTCTAGAGGACCCCAAACAGATTCAGAATTCACGAAGCACCGAGAGCAAATGAAGATAGTTGAACCTCAAGAAGAACCCCCAATATACAATTTGACTAATACGAATGGTTGAACCACAGAGGGATAATATATGTAACTCTCCTTAATGCAACCTCATGTGTAACCCCTGTGTGAGAGGGGGATCCCAGTAAGATGATACAAAAATTGGATTTTCTCTCCCTATCACAAGATGCTAAGTTTGTTTGATAGCTTTGGAAAGTTATCCTTTCAACCTATTCCAAATCCCTACACCTTAAGCTAATGTAGGTTTGTTAACAGAAAATGTAAAAAAGTATGATAAATTTTAGTTTAGTGCTTGATTTTAAGGTTGTTGTTTACTCAGAGGTGTATGAGAGTGAAAATCGATGATATTATGACTCAATTCCCAAAACATGCATAAGAAATGATAAGCAGTCTTTTATTTCAATGAATGTCTATTTAAGGGAAGGAGA
Source organism: Picea glauca (assembly GCA_000966675.3). NCBI lineage: Eukaryota > Viridiplantae > Streptophyta > Pinopsida > Pinales > Pinaceae > Picea > Picea glauca. The sequence goes on along the minus strand of JZKD02S1031180.1, from coordinate 544,812 downwards.
ATGGATTTTCCTTTCACTGTCAAACAATAAGATGCATTGACCTCATGCAATTGTTCTCAATCAAGAATCCAATAAAATGCTAAAGCATTCAGAAATTGGTTCCAATATCCAAAAAGGTGATAAATTTGGTCACTAACATCCTTTTAAACCTAGATAAGTCAATCAAATAGAAAAAAGGAAGAAGATGTACCTTATCACGATGTTTGTCCTTGCCCAACCCAGGTTGAGCCTTGATCCCCAAGCTCTTCAACAAGTCCTGCAATCCAATAACAACAAATACAAAACAATTTCGTATTCTACCATGATTTATTCAAAACTATATCTATCTATCAAATACAAGTTCATGTAGGCATACACAACCTTGAAAGAAACAGGCCAAGCACATGTATTAATGAGAATTCAATAGCAATACTTACAGACCTTTGATGAAGTTGCAACAACCTCTTCTAGCTTTCCTTGCCCAGCCCCTTTCTCAAATGATACACAATCAAAATAACTATGCCTCACTGATTATCTCCCTTATGAGATCATAAGTTTGATGCCATCAATGTCCTCTATTATCACTTCTCATGAGATCATAAGTTAGGTATCTCTAAAAATCCATCTCTTTCACCATGAGAAGGCCTCCTTATATAAGCTTGGAGAGACCAAACCACCTTAGAGATTCTTGGGATTGTTTGAGGATCCTTCTCCATCAGTTGTGGATCTTCCCTAAGATCCATCCTTGACCTCAAATTCGAATCCAACCAATTTCAGAGATGAGGGCGATTTTTCCCTGATTTTCCTCAACATCCCAAGATTTCCTCAAATAGCCCAGCGCTCCCTCAAAATGGGGAACAGAGCATTGAAACACTCCCCCAAATAAGGGTAGGGAGCGCTGGCAGTCCCTGACAGTGGGTAGGGGAGAGCTGCCAAAAATTCCCTTAGAAAAATCCCAGCGCTCCCCCAGAAGGGTGCACAGAGTGCTGGAACACTCTCCCAAAAAATTTGAAGGAGCGTTGGCACTCCCTGACAGTGGGTAGGGGAGTGTTGGCCTTCAAAATTCATTTTTAAGTGGTTTTCTTCATGGAAAAATATTTGTACTCTTCATCAAATGATTTCTTCTTCTTTAACCATTCTCTGAGGGTGTCTTCGAGTGTTCCTTATGATGTTGCTCAAGACACGACATGGGAAAGATGATTGTATGATGTCTTCAACACTTGTGAAACTTGTGGCCAAAATGAGACACTTGCGACACTTGTAATGATGAAAATAGGTCATCATTGAAATGATTAATTTTGATGTGTAACACCGATGACTTGGAAAAATGGACTCGGCCCTGGTACACGAATATGGATTACGAACACCAGTCGGGTTCCTCTCTGTGCAAGTTAATACTCAAACTTATTTTCTTCATTTTTCTTTCACTCTCGCGGATAAAACTTGTTTGGGAACTGTTTAGGGTTAGAAATATTTTGTATCTCGCCTTCATAGGTGTTTCTCCTAGGGTTCCACTGTGGCCCAGAGTTATTCTTTACCGGTTGGTTCTTCAGTGTTTTCTTACATCTACTGTATAACATTTTTAACCATTATTACTTACGCATGTAAATATGTTTATTCTCTTTGGGAATCCCGAAATCTATGCACTGGGTAAAATGTGAACCACTGTAACAATTCGTAAATCTATCTTAGCAATTATATTAGTGTTCTGTGTGCATTTGAATGGATACCTTGCATAAGAATAATGTATAGTTTTAATTAGGGTCATGCTCTTTGTTACCGCACTGTGGAATTCGTGATTTATCTCTATGCGAATATATATATATATATATATATATATAGGATAATCCTCCATGAGATTCGTAGATTTGGTCTGTGTATTTTCATTTACTAAACTGTGTAGATTCGCGAAAAAGTGTGGAAATAGTCCTTCTCTGGTTATTTCGTAACTCACATTATGTGTGCAAGGAAACAATAAATCTTATGTTTTGGGGGTCAACTTATGAGTTCCATACAGAAATTGATATAGGGAAACAATTAATCCCTCTTCTTGTAATTTACATCTGATGTTTGCAAAATGAATATGTATCGGGTGATTTTCACCTTCTCATTCATAATTTCACCTTGTTTGTTTTCATAGGGAAGGATCAATATACATATATAATGTAATATCGGCCTTCTGTTCGTCAAATTTCTCTTGTATTTTTATGTAGCATCACATGTATAAATCTCAACCCCTATCCATTGTTCGTAAATTTGCCTTTGTGTTTTAAATAGCAAAATATAAATTACTTCAGTTTACAAAAGGCAGTATGGTAGGACACTTCTCGTACTCTGTCTAAATCCATTTGAATTGTACTTGATTTTCCTCTGTTGGAATTCGTGATTTCACTATGTGCATAACTTGTAATTTAATTATCCATGTATGCAAAAGGTTACTTACCCATATGGGGAATTCATAATAGAGCCTATGAGATTTTTTGTCTTAATTCTTTTGTGTTCCATGTACTCTATACATCATTGTGTAAATCGTAATCCTACACTCTATGTAAATACAAAAACATTGTTTTTACCCTTAGTGGGATCTGCAACTGTGCTCTATGTGATTTATTCTAGCTCTGTGTAATTTATAGTTAAGCTCTAGGTATGCAAAAGGCATTGTTTCCCACTGTGGGGTTTCGTGACTGTTCTTTGTGTGTTTATTTTAACACTACATACATTATAACTTGTGTATACACAACATTGTTTTACCCTCTGTGGGGTTTCATAACTGTGCTATGTTTCTTTATTTTAACACTGTGTAATTTATTGATTATACTATGTGCATACAAGTATTATTTAGAGTTACAATAAATTAATGATGGGGCTCTGTCTTGTTTTTTGAGGGTACCCATCAGCTGATTTTGGGTCCACTCCTCCCCCTTTGGGTTGTGGACAGATCGTCTCACAAGCGCCAATGGTGAACTGATTCTATGTCGACTCAAGCTAAGTATTATCTCATCTTGTTTACTATTTGTTTCTCATTAAATTACTTATCATAGTTTACTAAATCTATCATTTTTCTCCTTTTCCGGTTTATACAAATCGAAGGGAGTGAATCAAGGAAATTCCTCTGGCTTGGAAAGGTATTCGATTTCCGACCTAGGCATACAGACTTATTCCATTCTTCCTAGATTCTATCTACAAGTGGTAAATGAGTCTTTGTCCTATGGTCACTGTAATCATTTGAATAAGTTCAAATAGACACACAGGTTGTTTGTAACTAATTCAATTGGATATACAGGATTATTTGAAACCATTTTGAACAACATTCATTGAATGCAACAACTACTTTAGCATGCATTTGTAGAATATTGAATCATTGTTTTCTATGATTATAGACATAAAGAAATATGTAAATATAAATGTGGACTGCTATACATTCTATCTGTTCTTTATGGGACTTGTACAGTTTGAAATTGCAATTTAATATACATATATTCAAATCAATGGTCAATAGCAAATTTTCTTTATACATGAACAAATATATGTCTATACAGTCACATGCATATACATATATTAATAACCCATAGAAAACATACAACCATTTCTATCATTTCTTTTGCATGAACACATAGATATCTATACATAGTTGTTCATAGATGTATAACCATATTTAATGATAACATGAGCATACAATAGTTCTATCATTTTCTTTCCTATGAATACCTATATGTAGATATTTAGTGATTTATATATATGTAACCATATTCATGCTTGATAGAACCTACAATAGTTCTTTTATTGCTGCCAAGTGAAAACATATCTATGTATATACTAATCTAACATAACCGTTCACATTCCTAACAATTAATAATCAATAGAATATTAACAAGAATGCAAGGTACATATCTAAAAAATGATGTTGGGACACAAATGGAACAACCACGTTCCACCCAACTGTAGAACAGAACAAACAAGTTCCTTGCTCCATTCACCCCCTATCCTGACCATGACTCCATAAGGGCAAGCTAATATGATCCTCCTTTGCTATAGTCACCTTCCACAGATAAGAAATTCCCTTTCCTCACACTAAAAATGTTCCTAACAACAAGAAGTTTCCTTTCTCCAACATATTGAGTAGTGTCCTGCCTCCTCCATATGTTGTATTTATATGAGTATTGTGCCTATGTCTTTCCTTCCCTCCTTGGGAAATTCGCATCTTTACAAATCCCTGATTTTTAGGGAATTCTAGTGGTCAAATCCCTCATTTTCCACTTGTAAAAATAAGCCCCGAGGCAACTCAAATATGTTCCCCACTCATGGAGTCATGGTCAACTGTTTTTAACATGGTTGTTCCATTTGTCTTCCAACATTTAATTTATAAAAAGTTTTTATTTTACACGTGTCACAATCAAAGAAGTTAGTTGGGTAAGTCAAATTTTTGCCCAACCGTCATAAATAATTAATTACAATAATCAAATTCCAAATTCAGATTTTCCATAAATAGAAAATCATTTCCAAATCCGAATTTACGAAAAATAGAAATTTATTCCCAAGTACACTTAGACTTCAATAATCAATTATTTTTGGGGATATTACATCCTCTCCCCCTTAAGTAGAACACTGCCTCAATTTTCATTACTCTCTCGAAATAGGGTTGGATAAGATTTTCAAAAATCTTCCTCCAATTCCTAAGTGGCCTCCTCGGGACTAAAGTGCTTCCATTGCACTTTTACCTAGGTGATGGATCTATTATGAAGTATTGTTTCTTTCCTATCTAGAATGCACAGAAGTTTCTCTTGGAACTCTCCTTCTGGTTCCACCTGCACCTGTACCATGTTCCAATCAATGATGTGAGTAGGATCATGAATATATGTTTTCAATAAGGAAACATGAAAAACATTATAAAATTTTAAATTTGCAGGAAGTGCAAGATGATATGCCACGGGTCCAATTCGAGCTAAGATCTTGAAGGGGCCACAAAACCTGGGTGCCAACTATGAAGAATTTCCCAGCTTTAGAGAGTTTCTCCTTGCTTTGAATTTCAAGTATACATGGTCCCCAACTGGAAATTCTTGGTGTCTTATCTTTAAATATATGTAGGTTTTTTGTCTTTCTTGTGTCTCTTTTAACTTATGTTGTACATTTCTTACCATTTTCTCCATTTCCCAGAGCATTTTCGATCCCATCATAAGTCTGTCAACCGGATTATCCTAGCTAATCGGAGTTGTGCATTTCCGTCTGTATAGTGCTTCGAAGGGACTCATCTTAGCTAATGTATGATAACCATTATTGTAAGCAAATTCAACTAAGTGTAGGTACTCCTCCCACTTAGTTGGTTTCATTCTCACGTACATTCGTAACATGTCTTCCAAAATCTGATTCATTCGTTCGGTTTGCCCATCCATTTGTGGATGGTAGCTTGTGCTAAAATTCAGTTTAGTATCCAACCCTGCAAACAATTCCTTCCAAAAAATTGACGTAAATTTGGCATCTCTATCTGAAATCACCATTTTAGGAATTCCATGCAATCTAAATATTTTCTTCATAAATATTTCAGCAATATTAACTTCTTTATAAGTAGATTTCATAGGTATAAAATGTGCAGATTTGCTAAGTTTATCAATCACTACCATAATCGAGTCATTTTTCTTTTGAGTCTTGGGCAAACCTGTGATGAAGTCCAGCGAGCTATTCTCCCACTTCCATTCTGTTATAGGTAGAGGTTGTAATAGGCTAGCTGGATGATAATGTTCAACCTTTACCTATTGACAATATAAGAATTTAGACAAGTATTCAATTGTTTCACTTTTCATGTTAGGCCAATAATTTTTTTTTCTTAAAGTTGTTACCATTTTCTAGTATCCTAGATGACCAAAATATGGTTTTTTGTGCAATTCATCCAGAATTGTTGACTTTAAATCAACATAATTATGTATGTGCAGTCTATTTTTTAACCTTAGCAGTCAATTTTTATCCAAAATTAGATTTGTTTTGTCTATTTTTTCTGCATTTCCTTGAAATTATGCTACTTTTTTTATGTATTTTTCGTCATTACAACTTGCAGATTTTATTCTTTGTTAGATGGCATTTTCTGCTTTGCTATTACTTATCTCAAAAAGTCTATTAGTCCTTCATATTAGGGCATCTGCAACTTTGTTTTCTTTGCCTTTGATGTGTATTACTTCAAAATCAAATTCACTCAAGAAGGTCAGCCACCTTGCTTTCCTTGCATTGAGATCTGGTTGATTGAATAATAATTTCACACCAATGTTGTCGGTTAACAGTAGAATTTTTTTCCCCACTAGATAATGTCACCATATTTTTAGCGTGTGAATTACAACTGCTAATTCCAAATCATGTGTGACGTAGTTCCTTTCATGTTCTTTTATTTTACATGATTTGTAACAAATGAGGTGCCCCTCTTGAGTTAGGACACCTCCCAAGCCTTCTTTGCTTGCATCTCTGCAAACTGTAAAGTCTTTGTCAAGGTCTACTACCCTTAAAATAGGTTCTTTAGTTAATAGTTCCTTTAGCTTATTAAAATTGTCCTCACACTTTTGTGACCAAGTAAACCTTATCCCATTTTTCTGAAAAGATGTAATTGGGTACACAATCTTAGAAAAATCTTCAATAAATCTATGGTAGTATCCCATAATTCCCATAAATGATCTGATGCCTGTTGCATCCTTAGGGATAGGCCATTCCATAATGGATTTTATCTTCTCTGTATCAACGTCAATACCCTCCTCAGATATCATGTGTCCTAGGTACTGCATTCTTCTTTGGTAGAAGTCGCATTTGTCAAACTTTGCATACAATTTGTGTTTCCTTAAAGTATGCAATACTATTTTCACATGTTCTTCATGTTCTTCTTATGTTTCCGAGTAAACTAAAATGTCATCAATATATACCAATACAAATTTATCCAAATATTGACTGAATATACTATTCATCAAACACATAAAGGTTGTTGGTGCATTAGGAAGACCAAACAAAATTACGACAAACTCATAGTGTCTATATCTTGTTCTAAAATATGTTTTATTTATATCTTCATCCTGTATTCTGACTTGGTGATAACCAGACCTTAAATCTAACTTAGAGAAAATATTTTCTCCTCCCACTTGATCAAAAAGGTCGTTAATTCTGGGTAGAGGATACTTATTTTTAATCATCACCTTGTTTAATTGTCGATAATCAATACATAACCTTAAATTTACATCTTTCTTTTTAACAAAAACAATCGGTGCTCCCCAAGGCCGGAAACTTGGTCTGATATACTCCTTATCTAACAGTTCTTGAAGTTGAAGTTTTAGCTTTGTTAATTCGGGTAAACGCATTCTATAAGGTGCCTTCGATATTGGGGAAGATTTAGGTAGTAGATTTATATAGAAATCTATCTCTCTACTTGGAGGTAGTTATGGTATTTCATCCACAAATACATATCTAAACCCATGTAGGAATGCAAATTCTTCTAAGATGGGTTTATTTTCCTTTTCTAATAGATTAGTTACTTGGACAACACAAACTTGGCAACCCTTATTTATACATTTCTTGAACTCTATGGATTATATATTCCTAACTGAAACTGGTTTTATGATCCCTTGTATTGTCCTAACTATGTTGTTTTCGTCTCTGTAAGTGACTTTTCGTAATAGTTCAAAATTACTTTATGTTTCTCTAACCAATCCATTTCAATGATTATATCGTAAGATCCCAAAGGAAAAACATTCAGATTTAAATTTGTACATTGGCCATCTAAATTGAGTTCACATTCAGAAATGAAATCTGTTACTTTTCTCTTAGTCTCTGTTGCTAATTGTACTAACTAGGACTTATCATGCTTTACATTCTTGATCTTGTTTAATTCAACTAAACTAGGGGTGACATAACTTAGACTAGCTCCTGTGTCAATTAAAATAGAAATGTGATTATCATGAATTTTACCTTCAACCTCCACGATAGTGGATTTATGATTAACTTTTCTGCCATATACAACTACAATAATTATATGCACGCTTCTGCCCATATCTCCTACTATAGAGGCTTCTTGGAGGTTCCGGACTGTAGTTCTTTTTGCAGAAGTTAAACGTGGAAAGTTTCTTCTCAAGCGAGGTTATCCACACTCCCAACACTTTAATGGTTCCCTGGGGCTATCCCCAACTTTCTTGACTCCCAGATTAACTGGTCTACCTCCCCGTTGTGTAGTCTGGTAGTTGGAATGAAAATATTTCTTTTGGAAGTTCTTTGTCATATTTTGGAAAGGGGCTCGTTGGAAGCCCTTCTTCCGCTCATTAATTCTATCATGTTTCTTGTCCTTCCATGCCTTGGGAATTTCATACCTCTGTTTGTATTGATCATAGCACATCTGGACCTTTCTAAATACTTTGCTTAAAATTTTGGGATTGCAAATTCAATTTTGTCCTTGTATGATTGTGGTAGATAGCTTAAGAATCGTTGTATATTTATTTTGTCTTCCTTGATGTATGGCGCAAATCTCAATAATTCAAGAAATTTATTTATCAGATCATCCATGGTCATTTGTCCAAGTCTTAGCTCATAAAATATGACCATTCCATCTGTTTCTCTTTTAATCCCTCGAACAATTTTAGGTCTTTTATCACATACCCACTACCTAAATTGGATTTTTCTGGTCTTCTATTGAATCAAAAGCCCTAAAAATCCACGAAGGACTAGCGTAAACTAGCTCTTTCTCTCTCCCCTCTCCCATGTGGTTGTGGGTCATGATCATAGTCTGAATAAACGTAGTACCTCTTTCATATTTCGTGCTTCGGCACTATAGTGAGGTCGATTCGTTTGACTTGGAAACCATCGAATTCCGACAGGGCTAGCGATAGACCAATGGGGGAGAATCCCTATGGGGTTAGCAAATGACTAATAGGAACAAATCCCAATAGGGCCAGAAAACAGAAAATGAGAAATGGCCCCATTGCACGACTAAGTGGAACACAGGTGGTAGAGGGGGAAACGAGACACGATGGTCGACATGACAGGAGGGGCCCCACTTCACACGCCACACTATTTCGGAACCCCCCCCCTTAAAGTAAGAATAGAAAGGGGAGTCCGGAATCCACCTGAGAGTTGTTGACCATGATGAATTAATATCAACCGTTCGAGATTTGCGTGTCCAATTCCGGACCCCCCCCCCCTATTAAAAGCATAATGGAAAGGGGGCTCTGGAATGCATCCTCAGCCATAGATCTGGGCGGGTGGACTCTGGCCACCCAGATATTCTCACTACTTACCCTAATGCACGTTCGCACCCCAGCGTAAAACTGGCATCTCTTCCTCACATCGGACGGTCGTTACGGACCCTGAGATTTCCCAAAGAAATCTTGTCTGTCCATCGGGACTTAACCACATGCTATTGTCTCGACATTATGGATCGGGATTTGTCAAGGGAAGAGACTG
>JZKD02S1031180.1:482167-520863 GCA_000966675.3 Picea glauca | reverse complement strand
AGGGTGTTACATCTTTCCACCAGATACTCGCTTTTCCCTTCAAGTTATAAATGTCCATTCATATTTTCATGCTACTAGAATAGTTATAAATCTGGAAGTATTTCTTTATATCTAGTAACCATGCTTCAACCTCTTCACCCGTTGTGGATTCTCCATCAAAGGTGGATGGTTTTATATTCTTGAATTCACCTTCCAGGTGATCCACCTTTTTTCTTTTTCTTCCTGTGGTTGTTTTACTTACTATCACTTGTGTGCCTTCGGAAGAACTGTTCTCATTTTCTGTTCCATGACTAGAATTTTTAGAGGATATTTTGTTGACTTATTCCTCCTTGTCATTGTTTTTTGGGCTCTTCTTTGTTACTATGTTTCTCAACAACATCTCATTTATTTCTTGTTGGTCTTCCTGTGCCTTTTTCATCATTTCATTGTGATTCCACGATAAAGTTCCTCATTGTTTCCAGAACCTGGGTGGATAAAATTCCTTTGTTGTTATGTCCAAGTTATTTAGGAAGTCCTTGATCGAGATTTTCTTCAAGTATAATCTCCTCTTCATTCTGTGTTTCCATTATCACAACAAACCATTTTTTTTTTTTTGTAATAGTACCCATATTTGTTAGTTTTTCTTTTAGCAGAAATAAAATAAACCAAACTAATTTGGGCTTTCCTTGAGGTCCAAGTGTTGTAACCTTCATCTCTAATACCATATGTAATGTACCCCAAATTTACCAAATAACATTTTTTTTGTTAGGTGCATTAAAACTCCTTCACTCTTCAATACTTGTTCAAGCATAACTTTATTATCATTGCTATTGGATTAAAACATCTACCTCTTTGTAATTAAGATGACTATGATCAATATAGATATCTTATCTAAGTAATTCATCCTATCAAAGGGTTACAGTGCATAAGAACTATGGATAATAGACTAGTATACATTATTTCCATAACTTTTGTATTAAAAAATATAATGCCTGCATTTCTTATTGTATCCATTTAGTGATTCTAGTATACATATCATAACAATGGTACTATTCCTATCATTTTATATTTATATAAGTTGCTTACCAAAAGACCCAACTTATATATAAATATTAGCACATTCCAATATATAACCATCATGACAAGGAGGAAGAAGTCAACAAAATATCCTATAATTTCATATCGTTAAACATGACATTCCACCACACTATAATTCATATCTTAACACATTAAATAGTCACTATGCGCACATGTGATATCGTTATAAGAGGACTGTTATAGGGTGGTTATTCCAACGCAAACATCGACTAATCAATACACCATAACGCATATGGTTATGCAATTGTGCCACGACTAAACCTATACCTAACAACGTTAACCCTACCTGACTTATGATAGGTCCCAACATTGAATAGTTTTGGAAGCCATGTTAATGGCGGGTGTCATATCGGTTTGCAATACATTTACCAATTGATCTTACATTTAAGAGAGGTTTGTATCATAATAGATGCTTAGGCAGTCGTGCCCAATGTGGGCTTTCCCTATCTGAGTCTTCACATGGCCATAGTATTGTGGTTGCCCGTCAACCATTACTCCTCCTTTTCAAGGTATTCAAGGTTACTCCATTCATTGTTTCCCTTTGGCTTCACGAAAACCTTCCTCTTCCCTGTGTGCAATTCGGTCTCTGTGCATACCCTGTGTATCCATTTTTTTGTATGGTCTGCGACTTGTAAAAATGGACTTGGCCCTCGTAGACTAATATGGTAGAAGAACACCAGTCGGGTTCCTCTCTGTGCAAGGTAATACCCGAACTTATTTTCTTCATTTTTTTTTAACTCTCGTGGATAAAACTTGTTTGGGAACTGTTGAGGGTTAGCAATATTTGGTATCTTGCCTTCGTAGGTGTTTCTCCTAGGGTTCCACCATGGCCCATAGTTATTATTTACCGGTTGATTCTTCATTGTTTTCTTACATCTACTGTATAACGTTGTTAACCATTATTACTTACGCATGTAAATACATTTATTCTCTATGGGAATACTGAAATCTGTGCACTGGGTAAAATGTGAACCACTATAACAATTCATAAATGTGTCTTAGCAATTATATTAGTGTTCTGTGTGCATTTGAATGGATACTCTGCGTAAGCACAATGTATAGTTTAAATTAGAGTCACGCTCTATGTTACCGCACTCTGGAATTCGTGATTTTGATTTAAACGAATATAAATATATATAGGATAACCCTCCATGAGATTCGTAGATTCGGTCTGTGTATTTTCATTTACTAAACTATGTATATTCGTGAAAAAGTGTGGCAACAGTCCTTCTATGGTTATTTCGTAACTCGCATTTTCTGTGCAAGGCAACAATAAATCTTATGTTTTGTGGGTTAACTTTTGAGTTCCATATGACAATATATATAGGGCAACAATTAATCCCTCTGCTTCTAATTTACATCCGGTGTTTGCAAAATGAATATGTATCGGGCGATTTTCACCTTCTAGTTCATAATTTGACCTTTTGTGTTTTCATAGGCAAGGATGCATATACATATATACTGTAATATCGACCTTATGTTTGTCAATTTTTTCTTTTATTTTTATGTAACATAACATCTATAAATCTCAACCCCAAACCACTATTCATAAATTTCCCTCTATGTTTTAAATAACAAAACATAAATTACTTTAGTTTACACAAAGCAGTATGGTAGGACACTTATCGTACTCTGTCTAAATCCCTTTGAATTTTACTTGATTTTCCTTTGTGGGAATTCGTGATTTCACTATGTGCATAGCTCGTAATTTAATTATCTATGTATGCAAAAGGTTACTTACCCATATGGGGAATTTGTAACGGAGCCTATGATACTTTTCGTCTTAATTGTTTTGTGTTCCATGTACTGTATACAACATTGTGTAAATCTTAATCCTACTCTTTGTGTAAATACCAAAGAATTTTTTTTACCCTTAGTGGGATCTGTAACTGTGCTCTGTGTGAGTTATTCTAGCTCTGTGTCATTTATAGTTAAGCTTTGGGTATGAAAAAGGCATTGTTTCCCTCTGTGGGGTTTCACGACTATGTTTTGTGTGTTTATTTTAACACTACATACTTTATAACTTATGTGAATACATGGAATTGTTTTACCCTCTGTGGGGTTTCACAAATGTGCTCTATTTGTTTATTTTAACACTGTGTAACTTATTTCTTATACTCTGTGCATAAAAGAATTATTTACAGTTACAATAAATTAATGATGGGGCCCTATCTTGTTTTGTGAGGGTACCCATCAACTGATTTTGGGTCCACTACTCCCCCTTTAGGTTGTGGATAGATTCTCTCACAAGTGCCAGTGGTGAACTGATTCTATGCTTACTCAAGCTAAGTATTGTCTCATCTTGTTTACTATTTTTTTTTCATTAAATTAGTTAGCATAGTTTACTAAATCTAGCATTTTTCTCCTTTGCAGGTTTATACGAATCGAAGGGAGCGAATCAAGGAAATTCATCTCGTTCAGAAAGGTATTCAAGTTCCGACCTAGGCATACACACTTATGCCATTCTTCCTAGATTCTGTCTACAAGTGGTAACAGAGTATTTGGCCTATGGTCACTGTAATCATTTGAATTAGTTCAAATATACACGCAGGTTGTTTGTAACTATTTCAATTGAATATACAGGATTATTTGAAACCATTTTGAACAAGATTCAATGAATGTAACAACTACTTTACCATGCATTTGAATCATTGTTTTCTATGATTATAGACATAAATAAATATGTAACTATAAATGTGGACTGTTATAGATTATATATTTTCTTTATGGCACTTGTACAATTTGAAATTTTAATTCAATATACATATATTCAAATCAATGATCAATAGGAAATTTTCTTTATACATGAACAAATATATGTCTATACAATCACATGCATATACATATATTAATAACCCATAGAAAACATATAACCATTTCTATCATTTCTTTTGCATGAACACATAGATATGTATACATAGTTGTTCATAGATGTATAACCATATTTAAAGATAACAGGAGCATACAACAGTTCTATCATTTTATTTTGTATGAATACCTATATGTATACCTTCAGTCATTTATATATATGTGACACTATTCATACTTTATAGAACCTACATTAGTTCTTTTATTTCTTCCAAGTAAGCACATATATATGTATATACTAACCTCACATAATCGTTCACATTCCTAACAATTAATAATCAACAAAATATTAACAAGAATGCAAGTAAAGGTACATATATGAAAATTGATGCTGAGACACAAATGGAACAACCACGTTCCACCCAATCGTAGAATAGAACAACCAATTTACTTTCTCCATTAACCCCCTAGCCTAACCATGAGTCCATAAGGGAAAACTAAGATTATCCTCCTTTGTTACAATCACATTCCACAGATCAAAAATTCCCTTGCCTCACACTAATAGTGTTCCTAACAACAAGTAGTTTCCTTTGTCCAACATACTAAGAAACATCCTGCCTCCTCCATATGTTGTATTTATATGCATCTTGTGCCTAGGTATTTCCTTCCCTCCTTGCGAAATTCATAGCTTTAAAAATACAGGATTTTTAGGGGCTGCTAGTGGTCAAATCCCTCATTTTCCACTTGTAAAAATCAGCCCTGAGGAAACTCAAATATGTTCCCCACTCATGGAGTCATGGTGAGTTGTTTTTAACCTAGTTGTTCCATTTTTATTCCAACGTTTAATTTATAAAAAGTTTGTCTTTTACATGTGTCACAATCAAAGAAGTTAGTTGGGAAAGTCAAATATTTTCCCAATATTCATAAATAATTAATTACAATAATCAAATTCCAAATTCGGATTTGCCATAAATGGAAAATAATTTCCAAATCCGAATTTGCCAAAAAAATAAATTTATTCCCAAGTACACTTACACTTTAATAATCAATTACTTTTGGAGATATTACACATAGTCTAAAGTCTCACTGTGTAAAAAAAAAAAAAACGTGGTTTGAACCCTATGAGTGGTCGACATAGGAAAAGTTAACCCTTTCATAAATGATTTAACTCTAACAGACGAGAGATTAAGTGGCCATGGGATAATCCATGACTCTCTCAACAAAGTTAAATTATTTGTGACATCCCCGAAAATAAAATATTTTTGAAATTTAAAATTGCTGGAAATTTATTCTGTTTTTAGTAAATTCGAATTTGGAAAAATTTTGCCATTTATGGAAATTCTAAATTTCGAATTTGGTAATTGTAATTAATTATTATGACTGTTGGGCAGAGACCTGATTTGACCCAACTAACTATTTTACTATGACACTTGTATGAAAACAAAATATTTTATATTGATTGCAGGAGGACAAATGGAACAACCATGTTAAATTTAGCTGACCATGACTCCATGAGTGGGGGACATGTTGGAACTACCTCTGGGCTGATTATTACAAGTGGAAAATCAGTGATTTGGCCATTGGTAGCCCCTAAAAATCAGGGATTTAGAAAGCTGTGAAAATTCCCAAGGGAGGGAAAAATACCTAGGCAAATGATAAATAGCATATGAGAGGAGTCAGGACGCTGCCAAGTATGCTGGGAAAAGAGACTATTGATTTTTTTCCTTGCTGTTATGAACACTACTGAATGAGTGTGAGCCAAGAGGATTCTACTGGAATTGAAGGATGTTGTTGAAGAGGAGTTTCCAAATTCACCCTCATGGGCTCATGGTCAGGCTAGGGGGTGAATCGGGAAAGTGGTTTTGGCTACCCTATTCTACGGTTGAGAGGAACGTGGTTGTTCCTTTTGTCTTCTCACGAATTAGTTCAGATATATAAATCTTCTGCTTCCTTGTTTGAATGATTTTTGTATCTGATATTGTGTATCTAATTGTGCGAAGTTGAATAATTTCCATAGATGACATCGGTTCGTTGTAAAAGTTTATGATCAAAAACTAAATACTGGAAATGGTTCCTCCTGTATCTAAAACGCTAGACAAAACTATCTACTAATGAACTTGAAAGAACAGATCCACCTACAGGAGCATATCTAACTCTGAAATTGAAATTCTATGTACGACTGTCTATGTATAGATGAGTTGGAAAGGTACGGGTCTATATGTTATAGACATATATCTACTTCTGTAATTAAAGTTCTAGCAGATCTATCTTTGAATAATTGATTTCGAGTCGAACCTGTACATATAGTATATATATATACACACACACACATAAGGTATACGGATACCGGTGCAGTTAGTGCTGCATATAGATTACATTAAAAGAAATTTAATAAGTGAAAAAGAAACAAAATAAACCCACGCGGAGACCTATTGCCATGTTATTCAACAAATTTTCATAAGTTTGTTGCCTAAATATAAGTTATTACAGAAGTGTAATGCTCCATAAGCATAAAGGTTCGGAGACATTTTAGTCAAGACCTTTGCCGATAAAATAACTTAGACTTTGTTTATTTTTATTTACATAGAATAAAAGAATTCCAAACAAGAAATACTTACAACATATCTACAATTATTAAATGATGAGTGCACATGCGAAACCATTCATTTGGGGTTCGCGACAGGGGCGATATATATATGGCGAATATATTAGTACAACTCCATACTTTATTGTAAGAAATTGAAAAATCCTACTAATCTCTTGAAAAACCCCAATTATACAGTCTAAAAGATGATAGTCTTATAGGAATATAGTATGTATATATAATACTTCTCTTATGGATAAGCGTTCTGGAATTTAAACCATTGAACCGTAAACCTGCTCTGTCCTTATTTTGATAATGCAAATCATCATTAACTAATCTTGTTGGGACAATTTTAACTTCTAGCATTACATAGAAAAACATACCCGCAATACCCTAAGGGATGTTCAAAATTAAATAAACAATACATGATGAGACAACATCCAAAGCATAAAGTAGGGTGCATATCCAAAACAATAACCTTGGTAATTAAATTCAGAATAGGGTGAATCTCGAATGATGAGGAGAAACAACTTAATTCAACATTCTTTTACATACTTCAATTACACAGGATAACCCTGTAGTTGATTCGTTGAGAGAATCATACTGTTATAACTCAATCCCAAACTCTAAAGTTACATGTGGATTTCTTTCCCTTTTCCGAGTCGATAGAAAAGTGAGGAAAATTGTTTACAATGGCTACTTTTCAACTTGTAACCAGGACTGTTCGAACTGCAGAAGAGAATAGAAGGGAACTTGAATACCTATTGCATCCACGTGCATATAAATCCTGGATCCTCGACGAATCCAACAACCTGGAGAAATCATCATATGAAGATTAGAAAGTCATTTATAAACAAAAAGGACAAATATATACACCAATAGAGTAAGATGAGTATTAATTAATTTTTTCCTTGCGATTTGCATGCCTTCCTTTTCCTTTTCCATTCTAGACAGACATCCAGGGCCAAGGGTTGAAAGGTGTAGAAAAGTACTGATGGGTACCCTCGCATCAAACAGGGCCCATCGTTAGTGATATGTTTCTACTCTAGAAAATGATTTAAGTATTATAAGCAAAGATATTCACACAATTTTGGAGATAATCAAATAACAACAGATGTTTATACCAGGTCCTTGCATACATGATTGACCTATAACATTTTAAGTGTAAATAGATTTTATATGTTCCCTTTAACCCGTAGTACAACTAACTGGTTTCATCTAATTACCACATACCAGCCTGCACAAAAAAGTATATGTCTACTTTCAACATAGATAGGTTTCGGCCCTCTTTCCTTTCGGTGGAGGATGTTCTCTTTAATAAAAGGGGAAAGAACAAAATGTGGGTGAATACCCAGTTAAGCCAGTTGGTCACCTTAGAAGTAATGTCTCCCGGTATTTCTCAAGCAAACAAACCCATGGTAGGTTTTATCACCCAGTCCCACGGCGATTTCAGGTAAACGAGGCTCACCTTTCCTCTCCCTAACATAAGAAAAACATCGATGAATCTTAAGAAAAAGAAAAGAATCAATCCTCCAGGATGGATGTAGGAGGACTCCGAAAAATACAAGGAGGCTACACGTGAATAGAATCACCATAGAAATGAATTAGACATGACGGGATCACCAAATGACAGTTTTTTCTTCTACTCACCGTATTCTAAAAAAAAGAGAACGCGCTATCTTATTTAACCAAATCCACGTTATATGGTTTAGGAAAAACTTACCCGGATGGGAAACCATGCCGTCTGTTACAACTATGAAATGACCACCTCGACAATGGGTTGTTCCTCAAACAAATCTCCTGTTACAGAGCCGCTCCACAGAAACCACTTTGAGAAATGACTAATCTACTCTAACCCTAAGAGATACATTCACGACTAGAGTCGCCTGTTACAACTATGAAGTGACCACCTCGACAATGGGCTGTGCCTCAAAAAAATCTCATGATACAAATCCGCTCCACAGAAACAAATTTGATAAATGACAAATCTACTCTAACCCTAAGCGACACATTGAAGACTAGGAATAAATGCCAAGAACTTAGAGGATGGATAGCCATGTGATGATTCCAGAATCGAGTTGACATATTAGGTGTAAATCCTAGTAAATACATTGGAACTCACAAGTTTTTTATTAATGGATTTTACGAAGTCTTAACTACTATGACAGAGAACCGTTTATTCCACTTAAATATGGTGTGAGTCGACACCTTATTAAATCGACGAAAGGTAAAATCCATTCACACCACGTATGTTAGTAAAGACCGCACTCGATCCCAGTTGTCAAAATTCCAATGGCTGGAAAATTTTATTTCTTCATTACATTCAGCCACTGGCTCAAAGAAACACTAAATAACCATGTCTCGGAAATTATGTTAATTTTTTTTGGTGTACAACTCGACCCCACGGATTTTTGGTTAAATGCCTAGAGAAAGTGTTTCTAGGGTCAAAGATATCCACGAGTAGGCTGGTCCATGAATATGGAACCTTTATTAAGTAAGGTTATAAATGAATTTGGTAAAGAGTAAAGGTTGAAAGGATTTGCTAAAGCCTTGGAAGTACTCCCTTATAACCCTTTTAATTGTAACTTAGTGAGATGAGATAAATCGGATACCTTGTAATAAGTAGAAATTTAGATATTTGTGATGAGATATTTATAATAAGACTCTGTCTTTGTTTAACAAGGTATTATCACATAATTTTTTTCCATAACTGAATTGACGACAGAGTTGTAAAACTAGGGCCCCTCCTTCTATCGGGAAATTAAATAGAGGGTAGATATTTAGAAAGAATTTTTGTTTTTATGTTTTTGTAAATTTGAGGTTCATTACATATGGTATCAGAGAAAAATATACAACACTGGGCTGTAATAGGGCCACAATAGCTGCTTAGTATATATTATGATTTATGTAAAACTAATAAATCTTATGGTTACAAACAGAAATCGCTTTCTGTTGTTGTAAATTATGGTAGCTCAAGAGGGTGCAAAAATCAGGATGGAAGGAAATCCGCAACAAGGACCTCCTTGAGATCCAAGACAGAACAATGATGGAATCTCACCCATAAAGGTGTTGGAAACAATGAGGAATCTTATTGTTGAACTGCAGGTTTTCAAGGCCGACAATGAAAAATTGAAGAAAGCACAGCAGGAACAACAAGAGATAAATGAAGTCCTTCTGCGTAGTATAGTAACCAAGAAAATCCCAAAGGACGATAACCATGATGAAGAGGTCAACAAGAGGGCCTCCAAGAATTCTATTCTGGAAATAGAAAAAGGAGATATTTCATCTGAAGGGACACCTTCAGCTGAAGACAAAACTATACCAGACAGAAAAAGAAAACAAATAGACCACCTTGATGGAGAATTTAAAAAGATTAAACCAGCTACCTTTGATGGAGAATCCAGGACAGTAGAAGAAGATGAGGCATGGTTGTTGGACATCAAAAAATACTTCCAGATCTATAACTATTCCAGCAACATCAAGGTCAGAATGCCATCTACAATCTAAAGGGAAATGTGACATCCCCCAAAAATAAAATATGTTTTATTTTTGTGTGCTGGAAATTTATTTCCGTTTTTGGCAAATTTGAATCTGGAATTTTTTTTCCATTTACGACAATTTTGAATTTTGAATTTAATAATTGTATTTAATTATTGTGACTATTGGGTAGAGATCTATTTGGACTCAAATAAATATTTGACTATGACACTTGTATAACAATAGAACAATTATATTAATTGCAGGAGCAAAAATGGAACAACCATGTTAAAATCAGCTGACCATGATTCCATGAGTGGGGAACATGTTGGAACTGCCTCTGGGATGATTATTACAAGTGGAAAATCAGTGATTTGGCCAATGGAAGCCCCTGAAACTCAGGGATTTAGAAATTTGTGAAAATCCCCAAAGGAAGGAAAAGACCTGGGCAAAAATTGTTAAATAGCATATGCGAGGAGGCAAGACGCTGCGAAGTATGCTAGGAAAGAATTGCGAGTCCTCTTTCTATTATGAGCATTGTCGAGAAAGTGTGAGGCAAGGGGATAGCTGCTAAAAAATTTGGAGTATTTTTTAGGAGTCTCCAAGTTCGCCCTCGTGGATTCATGGTCAGGCTAGGGGGTGAATCGGGCAAGTAGTTTTGGCTGCCCTGTTCTATGGTTGGGAGGAATGTGGTTGTTCCCTTTGTCTTCCCACAGATTGGATTCAGATATGTTGATCTACCCCTCTCTATTTTGAATTTCTATGTTTGATTGATGTCATGTATCTGTTGGGTGATTATATCTAATTGCATTAAAGTAAACTATTTGAATGATCATATATGTTCGTTGTGAGGAATATGTGTGAAGGAAATCTGTATCTATATATAGTTATAATATTTCTACTGGAATGTTCACATCTGACTCCTGAAGTATATATATATATATATATATATATATATATCTTGCGGAAGATGAATTACCTTATATAGAAAAATGTTATCCTATTGTACCCTTGTATAGATTATATGCGTATAAAACTCATAAGTTTAGACCTTCGGAATTTTGTTAGGTAAATAGATATTGAATCCTTCTACACCTACTATCTCACAGAATGAAAGTAAGAACACTAGTAAAAGAAAAAAATTGGAAAGTTAAAGAGATCTGGAAAACCCCTTTTGTTTATCAGATGCTAAACAATCATGAGAATTGACGCCCATCAAAAGATTTTATGTTTTCCTTGTTCTGTTTAAAACGGTCTAACCTTTCCACAGTTAAAGTCTATGACGATTTTAGAAAATTGCAAAACCCCAAAGTGCTAGTCCAACTTTCCCTTTTTTTTCGCATTTCAGGAGTTGTTGCAGGTGAGGTTTGGGGCATTTGAAATCACGAAACCCCGAACCCTGAAATCCCAAAATGCAGGTCCCACCTTTCCTTTTTCCGCATTTTCGAAAGTTTGTTTATGTTGATATTTGGACACTAGAACTCGCGAAGTTCCGAACCCCGAAATCCCGAAATGTGGGTCTCGCCTTTCTTTTTTGTTTGCTTTTTGGAAGTTTATTTTTGTTGATGATTGGACATCGAAACTCGCCAAGTCCCAAACCCCGAAATCCCAAAATGTGGGACCTACCTTTCCTTTTTCACATTTTCGAATGTTTGTTTATGTTGATATTTGGACACTAGAACTCGCAAATGTGACATCCCCCAAAATAAAATATTTTGGAAATTTATTTCGTTTTTGGTAAATTCGAATTTGGAAATTTTTTGCCATTTATGGCAATTATGAATTTCAAATTTGTTAATTGTAATAAATTATTATGACTATCGGGCAGAGATCTGATTTGACCCAACTAACTATTTGACAATGACACTTGTTTAAAAATAGAATATTTTATATTGATTGCAGGAAGACAAATGGAACAACCATGTTAAAAGTAGTTGACCATGACTCCATGAGTGGGGAACATGTTGGAACTACCCCTGGGCTGATTTTTACAAGTGGAAAATTAGTGATTTGGCCATTGGCAACCCCTAAAAAATCAGGGATTTAGGAAGCTGCGAAAATTCCCAAGGAAGGGAAAAGACTTAGGCAAGTTACAAATAAGCATATATGAGGAGGCATGATGCTACTAAGTATGCTGGGGAAAGAGACTATTGATTCTTTTTTTTTCACTTGCTGTTATGAACACTGGAAGGGTGTGAGGCAAGGGGAAAAGGGACTGAATTGAAGGACAGTGTTATAGAGGGATTTCCAAGTTCGCCCTTATGGACTCATGTTCAGGCTAAGGGGTGAATCAGGCAAGTGATTGTGGCTGCTCAGTTCTATGGTTGGGAGGAACGTGGTTGTTCCATTTGTTTTTCCCCGAGTTTAGTTCAGATATGCTACTCTAAACTCTATCTGTCTGAATTGATTTTATATTGGATGTACTGTACTTGTTATAGCTGAACAGAAATGGTTTCTAGCATCTGTTTTAATGATCGCATAATTACTGTAAGTCTTTTTCTGTATTTGAATATTTACTATTTCTGCCTCTGTGGGATGAATTGCTTATTGATACAGTGGAATCCTTAAAGTTGGTATGCATACAATAACCTAGATAAAGGCTCTCGATTTCATGAAATATACAGTCCACTTAACTAACGAATAGTACACTTAAATTCTAGAATCATCCCATTAGTAACCCCTACTATGGATTTAGCATCTGTATGTAAGTATAAAAGATATGATACCCTCATAGAATTCAACAAATAGACTGTAGGGTTTAATTATGAAAATGTTTCCTGAAATGAAACTCTGGGAGGAATCGATTATATATCCATGAACGGACAAATCTATTACAGGCATGTACATATTTCATTCTATAAAATTTTATTCCTAGAACAGAATCACATACGAAGTCGAACTTGGATAGGACTGAAATAATGAAGCATATGGGAATGAACATAATCAAAAGAGCAAAAATACCCTAAACTTAATGAGATATTCATGCTAGCATCATACTACAGGAAAACGAATAAATAAAATCGCTAATACATTAACAACGTATGACACATGTTACATATGTTGTGCACAGAGAGGAAAAAATAATTTTATGGCTGTAGCATTACCATATAGGATATCTGTTAAATTGCTTCGCATTTACATAAAAAAAATTTAAGAAATTATAGAGTAATACAATCTATGTTGAAGATGAAACCAATCGAAAAACAAACACATACAAATACGCAGATACTTGAAGATGTGAGACCTATGAAATGATCCACGTTGGGGTAATTTGTTTCAAATAAGAATTACATTCACAAGAGACTAATCTTACATACACTAATATAGTCAAGAAAAGATGGCTATTATAATTGTTTAAAGATTTCCGAACACTTACAATTACAGAAGTAATGTACATAATGTCGAGAATAAGCTACTTCCAAATAGAAATAATATCCCTCCACTTCTAAGCTCAACTTATTTAAGATCTTTCCCAACAGCAAACAAAAACTTAGATATGTTTTCGCTAAATTCTAGCTTTAGAATATTAGTCATTTCCTACAACATGCTCGAATGTATATATATCCTTAATTGGAACTTAAAAAAAAACAAAATGGGATTAACCCTCAGATATCCGGTATAGGAAGTCGGTGCGTGAGTAAGGTTACTTTTAACAACAGAAAGCTACGAACAGAATCGTGACCCCCATGCCGTGATTTCATAAACAAGTTGAAGAGTCACATTTTGGAACCCGAGTACCTTTGTCATGATGAGAAGAGGTCAGTACTTGTGACATGAAGTGGGCATACCTGCATTCGGCCATCACATAAATCATTAGCAAAATTACAGAGTAGAACCTTAAATTATAAACTCGAAAGGGTAGATTGATAACCATAGCTTTGTCAGATTACTTAACTTAGGGGCCGAAACACCGCACCCTCCAGTTGTCGTGATTTGCTTTGTAATAAATCCTAGCTGAGGGGAGAATGGCCCTGGAGCTCCTAGAGGGTACCCTCGCAACAAGCAGAGTCCCACCATTAATACAGAGAAAAACCCTTTTTATAGAATCAAATAATTACTTTGAAAAATAGCATTGCGAATGCAAGAGATAAATCATTTGATAAAAACCCTTTACGAACAAAATCAAGAACGTAAAGAACAATATCATACACATAGCCAATAGGAGTCCTCGTAGAAAGTAACCTAACTCAGCAAGAGATAAATCACTGGTAGACCACTACCTTACTACAAATCACGTGCATCAGTCACAAAGGAGAAACATATACGTTAAGAATCCAGATTGACCTTTTATTTTCCTAGAGCCTTTAGACGACGAAGGTATAAAATATTTGGAACTACTCTGAGTTACTCCCAAGTACAGTTTCTAGTTATAGGGTGAACAAAAGATTGAACCAGAAATAAACCACAGGACACAAATAGTGAACACGAAATATGACTTTAGGTTCGCAGCGGTAAAGATTAGTTACTCACGGATACAGTAATAAACCTCTTCTAAAGTCATTACCAAAATAAAAGGAGAAACGCATAGATTCTAAACATGACTATCAGAAGTAAAGAGGGTCTGTAAATCCACAGTAAAGTGTACATGAAAAAAAATCTTTCTCAGTATCAACCAAAACAACAAACTTTGTTTCGAACTTGAAATATGATAGTCCCCTAAAAGAACTTACCAGGTAGTTGGATATTTCCATCGACTTCACCAAAGGTTGCTTGCAGAGGAAGTAACATTTTCCTGTGGAAGAATGAATATTACAAAACCCTTTCCTTCGGAGGCACAAGGGCATAAATGAGACCGCCAAAACCTAAGAGGGACGAGTACCACTCTTTACAGCACGAGAGGTACAATCCTTACACTAGGTAAAAGATGGCGCATTAGGATTGGGAGGAACAGGAGGAAGAGTCATCGGGACTAAGGTTAGTAGGAACCTATTTAATTTCAGGACAGAGCCTTAAAATCCTCCTGACAGGTACATCTGCCTCCCTTAATGCAGAAGATACAAAGTTAAACAACAGTAAAACCATGACTCTCCATTGAAACTAATTGACCACCAAACTTTTTTCTTTGAAGTTATCTTTTCATTACTCCAACAAGAGGAGGGGAGTTAGTTAGCTCAGTTGCACATAAAATGATGTGCATTTGATCGGGTTCAATTCATTATGGTGGAGACAAGTTGTAACATAACTAAAATGAGGCCATCAAAGGAAAAACACTTTGAAACCACTCCTAAACCATTCATTAATATCCTTAAACCCTTTCCTATCACGTACTACATTCGGGACTTGAAGTTTGATGTTGACAAAGTAAGGTAAGTGTACGAGCATTTAACTCCCGGGGACATAAATTTATGCTCAAAATCCAATAGCCCGATTCTGTTAAAATAAGGGAATTGAAATTCCAATCATAGCATATAGGTAGATATGGGTATTGTATTGAAGTATTTATAGTAAAGTATGAGTTAGAAATACTTGTATTTATGGAAACCTCTCTTAAGAGTATGGAGCTAGTATGTTATAAGGTTATGAAAAGCAAAAAAATCAAAATGTAAGTACCCACCTTACGAGTGGATTAAACGAAGATAAATGGTAAATACTGTACCACAAAAAAAAAATTATGATAAATTTTAGGTCCATTACATATGGTATCAGAGAAAAAGTTACAACACTAGGCCTGAACAGGACCACTGCAGTTCTTAGAATTTATTATGTTTTAAATAAAAACTAATAAATCATTTGGTTACAAACATAAAACTTTTTTTGTTTTGGTGATTAAGTATGGAAGCTCGGGACAATGCAGAAAACAAGATGGAAGAAAATCCACAACAAATATCTCCTGGAGATACAAGGAAGAACAGTGACGAAAGCTCACCCACAAAAGTGTTGGAAACAATGAGGAACCTGATTGTTGAGCTACAGATATTTAAAGCCAACAATGAAAAATTGAAGAAGGCACAACAAGAATAGCAGAAGATAAACGAAGTCCTGTTGCGCAGTATAGTGACCAAGAAAATCCCAAAAGACATTAATAACGACGAAGAAGTCAGCAAGAGAGCCTCTAAGAACTTAGGGATAGAAACATAAAAAGGATACAGTTCATCTAAAGGAATGCATCTAGCTAAAGATGGAACAAAAATGGACAGAAAAAAAAAAACAAGTAGACCACCTTGAAGGGGAATTTAAAAATATTAAACCTGCTATCTTTGATGGAGAATCTAGGACAGGAGAAGAATCAGAGGCATGGTTGTTAGACATCAAAAAGTACTTCCAAATATATAACTATTCCAGCAACATGAAGGTCAGGATGGCCATCTACAATCTAAAAGGGAAGGCCAGTATTTGGTGGCAAGATATGAAATTGGCCAAGGGACTAAAGGAGAAACAGTTGGAATGGTCTGACTTTAAGAAGTATTTCAAGAAGCAATACCTTTCTAAAAATTATTACAAAAGGAAGACAAAAGAATTTTATGAGTTACGACTCGGACAGATGATGATGGAGGACCTTATAAATAAATTTCTGGAACTGTTAAGGTTCATACCGCACATCCGAGAGGATAAGGTAAAAATCTATCTATTCTTAAGCTGCTTACCACAGTCCTACAGGGAAAGCATCGAGTTTGACAACCCCAAATCCTGGAGTGAGGTATTCAGGAAAGCATGAATGTGCTATGATCAATATAAGTAGCGGGTGGAGTTTCCCAAAGCCTGGAAGGTTAATAAACAAGATCGAATGAACCAGCGGAAGAAGGGGTACCAACCAACTCCTCATCGGAATACAGTAAAAAGATTCTTGAGAAAATATTCTCACTTCAACCACCCGAATACACTGAGCAGTGGTAAACTAATAAACCTAGGAATAAAGAAGTTTGGGGACAACCCCCATGAGCCACTAAAGTGTTGGGAATGTGGAGAGCCCCATATAAGGAGGAAATGTCCACTAAACAGAACTTTCGTGCATAATCTGCAAGAATCCTTGACAGTGGGAGACGTGGGCAGGAGCCTACATCGGATAAATGCAGCCATTGATGGCCGACAAGCTGACCACCAGTCCTCAGTGGTAGAAATCGAAGGTAAAATCCATGACACTCGAATTTCTGTTTTAATTGACCCCAGAGAAACATTAAGTTATATTACTCCAAAGGTAGTAGAGTCAAATAAACTTAAGAGACTGAAGCACACAAAATCATGGCTTGTGCAACTAGAGACAGGTACAAAAAGGAAAGTAATTGACTATATTTCATATTTTGAGTTCAGCTTAGATGGTCAAACTATAAGGACCAATCTAAACATCCTACCACTAGGATCTTACGATATGATTATTGGGATGGATTGGTCGGAACGACACAAAGCAATATTAAATTGTTATACAAAGATACTTAGCTATAAATATGATGTTGCCACTAAGAGGACAACCCAAGGTATACGAAAACCGGTATCAGTCAAAAAAACTTCAGCGATGCAACTAAAGAAATGTATGAGAAAGGAATGTCAAGTTTATGCCATCCAAGTGACGAATCTGGTAGAAAATGAAGACAAGCCAAAGTTAGAAGACTTTGTTGTTCTATGTGATTTCAGAGATGTGTTTGTGGATGAGATACTAGAATTACCCCCTAGAAGGGAAATAGACTTCTCCATAGACCTACTACCTAGTTCAGCCCCCATCTCAAAATCACCGTACCGAATGAGTCGACCAGAACTGACAGAACTAAAAATACAATTACAGGAATTGTTGGACAAAGAGTATATAAGACCGAGTGTCTCACCTTGGGGAGCACTAGTCCTCTTTGTGAAAAAGAAAGACGGTACTCTAAGACTATGTATTGATTATAGAAAATTGAACAAAATGACTATTAAGAATAAATACCCCTTACCAAGGATAAATGATCTGTTCGATCAAGTAGGAGGGGCCAAGATCTTTTCAAAATTGGATTTACGATCCAGTTATCATCAAGTTCGGATAAAATATGAGGACATAGACAAAATAGCTTTTCAGACAAGATTTGGACACTACGATTTTGTAGTCATACCTTTCAGACTCACTGACGCCCCAACCATGTTTATATGCCTAATGAACAGTATTTTCAGTGAGTACTTAGACAAGTTCGTGGTAGTATTTATCGACGACATCCTGGTCTATTCAAAGATGGAGGAGGAACATGAGGAACACTTGAGAATAGTTATACAAACGTTAAGGAAGCACAAACTGTACGCCATATTCGACAAGTGTGACTTCTATCAAAAAGAGATACAATATCTTGGCCATGTAATTTCAGCAGAGGGCATTTCCATAGACCCAGAAAAGACAAAATCCTTTATGGAATGGCTAGTACCTAAAGATGTAGTAGATATACGATCATTCATGGGAATCACTGGATATTACTGCAGGTTTATAGAAGGGTTTTCCATGATAGCCTACCCTATCACATCATTACAAAAGAAAGGCACTAGGTTTAACTGGTCAGAGAAGTGTCAAGACATCTTCAACAAACTAAAGGAATTATTGACAATGACACCCATACTGAAAGTAGCAGACCCAGATAAAGATTTCACCATATGTGTTGATGCATGTAAAGAAGGACTAGGTGGTGTCCTAACTCAGGAAGGATGTGTTATTTGTTATGAGTCCCGAAAATTAAAAGAACACAAATGAAATTATGTCACTCATGACTTAGAATTGGCAAAAGTAATACACGCCTTAAAGATGTGGCGACACTACATAATGGGCAGAAGTTTTCTATTATTAACGAACAATAGCGGGGTGAAATATCTGTTTAACCAACCAAATCTTAACGCAAGACAAGCAAGGTGGTTAGCCTTCTTGAGAGAATTCAACTTCGAGGTCAGACATATCAAGGGAAAGGAAAATAAAGTAGTAGATGCTTTAAGTAGAAGAGTCCATGGGTTATTTGTGATAAATATCAGCAGGGTAGAAAGTGATCTGGAACAAAGAATAAGGATGGCAGGTATTAATGATGAAAACTATACTAAAATAATGGTAGAATTACCGAACAGTACCACGAACTTAGATAAACTAGATCTAAGTATCCACAAGAAGGGACTCCTACAATTTAAAAACAGACTTTACATACCAGATTCAACAAAGTTAAAATTAACAGTCTTGGACGAAGTGCATAAGAAACCGTATTCTGGCCACCCAAGTTACCAGAAAATGAAAACAACACTTAAGAAGCTATTTTATTGGCCTAACATGTAGGGAGAAACAACAAAATACTTGGCTAAGTGCCAATATTGTCAGTAGGTTAAGGCCGAGCACCAACATCCAACCGACCTATTACAGCCATTACCAGTACCAAAATGGAAATGGGAGACTATATCACTCGACTTTATAATAGGTTTTCCTAAATATCATAAACAAAATGATACTATCATGGTCGTAATCGACAAACTCAGTAAGTTTGCACACTTTATTCCTGTAAAGTCTACTTTTAAAGCTATAAACATTGTTGAAATATTCATGAAAGAAGTTTTTAGACTGCATGGTATTCCTAAAATGGTTATTTCAGATAGAGATGTAAAATTCACATCTGCCTTTTGGAAGTAATTGTTTGTAGGGATAAATACCAATTTGAATTTCAGTACGAGTTATCATCCACAAACGGATGGGAAAACCGAAAGGACAAATCAAATCATAGAGGATATGCTCCACATGTACATAAGAACG
Organism: Picea glauca; assembly: GCA_000966675.3. Lineage (NCBI taxonomy): Eukaryota > Viridiplantae > Streptophyta > Pinopsida > Pinales > Pinaceae > Picea > Picea glauca. The sequence goes on along the minus strand of JZKD02S1031180.1, from coordinate 501,241 downwards.
AAACCAAACAAGTGGGAGGACAATATACAGTTGGTAGAATTTTCATATAACAATGGGTACTAAACTTCAGCAAAATTGAGCCCTTTCGAAGTACTATATGGCAGGAAGTGTACAACTCCAATTAGTTGGGATAACCCGGTTGACGGACTCATGGTTGGACCAGAGATTCTCCAGGAAATGGAGAACATTGTAAGAAAGATACAACATAACTTGAAGGAAGCAGAGGATAGGAAGAAGAGCTATGCAGATCAGAAAAGAAGTCTCTTAGAGTTTCAAGCGGGAGACCATGCATACTTGAAGGTCAAAGCCCGAAAAATCTCATTGAAGTTAGGAAACTGTGCCAAGTTGGCACCCAGGTTTTGTGGACCCTTCGAGATACTAGATCGAATTGGAACCATAGCATATCAACTTGCACTTATAGCCAATCTAAGAATTCATAATGTATTTCATGTTTCTTTATTGAAAAAATATGTTCATGACCCTACTCATATGATTGATTGGAACTTGGTATAGGTAGAACCTAAAGGCGAATTCCAAGTGGAACCCCTACGCATTCTAGACCAGAGAGAAATAACACTTCGGAATAGAGTCGTCGCTCAGGTAAAGGTGCAATGGAAGCACTTTAGTCCTGAGGAGGCCACTTAGGAATTGGAGGGAGATTTGTGGAAATCTCATCCAATCTTGTTCCAAGAAAGGAACGAACATTGAGGAAAGTGTTTTATTGAAGGGAGAAAGGATGTGACATCCCCCAAAATAAAATATTTTGGAAATTTAAATTTCTGGAAATTTATTCCGTTTTTGGTAAATTCGAATTTGGAATTTTTTTGCCATTTATGGCAATTTCGAATTTTGAATTTGTTAATTGTAATAAAATTATTATGACTTTTTGGCAGAGATCTGATTTGACCCATCTAACTATTTGACAATGACACTTTTTTAAAAACATAATATTTTATATTGATTGCAAGAAGACAAATGGAACATCCATGTTAAAAGTCGTTGACCATGACTCCATGAGTGGGGAACATGTTGGAACTACCCCTGGGATGATTTTTACAAGTGGGAAATTAGTGATTTGGCCATTGGAAACCCATGAAAATTAGGGATTAAGGAAGCTGCAAAAATTCCCAAGGAAGGGAAAAGACCTAGGCAAGTTACAAATAGGCATATGTGAGGAGGCAAGACGCTGCTAAGTATGTTGGGGAAAGAGACTATTGATTCTTTTTTTTTCACATGTTGTTATGAACACTGGAAGGGTGTGAGGCAAGGGGAAAAGTGACTGAATTGAAGGACAATGATGTGGAGGGATTTCCAAGTTCGCCCTTACGGACTCATGGTCAGGCTAGGGGGTGAATCGGGCAAGTGATTTTGGCTGCTCAGTTCTACGGTTGGGAGGAACGTGGTTGTTCCCTTTTTTTTTCTGTGATTTTAGTTGAGATATTCTACTCTAAACTCTATCTATCTGAATTTATTTTATATTGGATGTACTGTACTTGTTATAGCTGAACGGAAATGGTTTCTAGCATCTGTTTTGAAGATCGCATAATTACTGTAAGTCTTTTTCTGTATCTAAATATACAATATTTGTGCCTCTGTGGGATGAATTAGTTATTGATATAGTGGAAACCTTAAAGTTGTTATGCATACAATAACCTAGATAAAGGCTGTCAATTTCATGAAATACACAGTCCACTTAACTAACGAATAGTACACTTAAATTCTAGAATTATCCCCTTAGTAACCCCTACTATGGATTTAGCACCTGTATGTAAATATAAAAGATATGATACCCTCATAAAATTCAAAAAAGAGATTGTAGGGTTTAATTATGAAAATGTTTCCTGAAATGAAACTTTGAGAGGAATCGATTATATATCCATGAACGAACAGATCTATTACAGGCATGTACATATTTCATTCTGTAAAATTTTATTCCTAGAACAGAATCACATACAAAGTCAAACTTGGATAGGACTGAAATAATGAAGCATATGGGAATGAACATAATCAAAAGAGCAAGAATACCCTAAAATTAATGAGATATTCATGCTAGGAGCATACTTCAGGAAAATGAATAAATAAAATCACTAATACATTAACAACGTATGACACATCTTACATATGTTGTGCGCAGAGAGGAGTAAAGAATTTTATGGCTGTAGCATTACCATATAGGATATCTTTTAAATTTCTTCGCATTTACAATTTTTTTTTTTAATAAATTACAAAGTAATGTAATCTATGTTGAAGATGCAACCAATCGAAAAAAAACACATACAAATACGCAGAGACTTGAAAATGCGAGACCTCTGAAATGATCCCCGTTGGGGTATTTTTTTTTAAATAAGAATTACATTCACAAGAGACTAATCTTACAGACACTAATATAGTCAAGAAAAGATGGCTATTATAATTGTTTAAAGAAAATTCTGAACACTTACAATTATAGAAGTAATGTATAGAACACTGAGAATAAGCTACATCCAAATAGAAATAATATCCCTCCACTTCTAAGCTTAACTTATTTAAGAGCTTTCCCAACAGCAAACAAAAACTTAGATCTGTTTTCGCTAAATTCTAGCTTTAGAATATCAGTCATTTCCTACAACATTTCTGACTGTATATATATCCTTAATTAGAACTTTAACAAAAACAAAATGGGATTAACCCTCAGATATCTGGTACAGGAAGTCGGTGCGTGATTAAGGTTACTTTTAACAATAGAAAGCTACGAACAGAATCATGACCCCCATGCCGTGATTTCAAAAACAAGTTGAAGAGTCACATTTTGGAACCCGAGTACCTTTGGCATGATGAGCAGAGGCCAGTACCTGTGTCGTGAAGTGGGCATACCTGCATTCATCCATCACAGAAATCATTAGTAAAATTATAGAGTAGAACCTTAAATTATAAACTCGAAAGGGTAGATTGATAACCATAGCTTTGTCGAATTACTTAACTTAGGGGTCGAAATGTCGCACCCTCCAGTTGCCATGCTTTTCTTTGTAATCAACCCTGGCCAAGGGGAGAATGGTCCTATATCTCCTGGTGGATACCCTCGCAACAAGCAGAGTCCCACCATTAATATAGAGAAAAACCTTTTTACAGAATCAAATAATTACTTTGAAAAATAGCATTGCGAATGTAAGAGATAAATCATTTGATAAAAACCCTTTACAAACAAAATCAAGAATGTAAAGAACAGTATCATACACATATCCAATAAGAGTCCTTGTAGAAAGTAACCTAACTCAGCAAGAGATAAATCACTGGTAGACCGCTACCTTACTACAAATGATGTGCATTAGTCACATAGGAGAAACATACATGTTAAGAATCCAGATTGACCTTTTATTTTCCTAGAGCCTTTACACGACGAAGGTATAAACTATTCAGAACTACTCTGAGTTACTCCCAAGTGAAGTTGCTAGTTATAGGGTGAACAAAAGATTGAACTGGAAATAAAATGATGGGACACAAACAATGAACACAAAATATGACCTTAGGTTCACAAAGGTAAATATTAATGACTCATGGATACAACAAGAAACCTCTTCTAAAGTAATTACCAAAATAAAAGGAGAAACGCGTAGATTCTAAACATGACTAACAGAAGTAAAGAGGGTCTGTAAATCCACAATAAAGTGTACATGAAATAAAATATTTCTTGGTATCAACCAAAACAAAAAACTATGTTTTCAACTTGAAATATGACAGTCCCCTAAAATAACTTACCAGGTAGTCAGATATTGTCGTCGACTTCACCAAAGGCTGGTCGCAGAGGCGGTAGCATTTCCCTATGGAAGAACAAATAATACAGAACCCTTTCCTTCGGAGGCACAAGGGCATAAATGAGACCGCCAAAAACTAAGAGGGACGAGTACCACTCTTTATAGCACGGGAGGTACAATCCTTACACTAGGGTAAAGCTGGCGCATTAGGATTGGGAGGAATAGGAGGAAGAGTCATCGGGATTGGCGTTAGTAGGACCCTATTTAATTTCAGGAAAGAGCCTTAAACTCCTCCTGACAGGTACATCCACCTCCCTTAATGCAGAAGATACGAAGTTAAACAACAATAAAACCATGATTGTCCAGTGAAACTAATCGGCCGCCAAAATTTTGTCTTTAAAGTTATCTTTTCATTACTCCAACAAGCGAAGGGGACTTAGTTAGTTCAGTTGCATAGAGAATGATGTGGATTTGATTGGGTTCAATTCGTTATGGTGGAGACAAGTTGTAACATAACTAAAATGAGGCCATCGAAGGAAAAACACTTTGAAACCACTCCTAAACCATTCATTAATATCCTTAAACCCTTTCCTGTCACGTACTACATTCAAGACTTGTAGTCTGATGTTGACACAATTAGGTAAGTGTACAAGCATTTAACTCCCGGGGACATAAATTTATGCGCAAAATCCAATAGCCCAATTCTATTAAAACAAGGGAACTGAAATTCCAATCCTAGCGTATAGGTAGATATGGGTATTGTATTGAAGTCTTTATAATAAAGTATGATTTAGAAATACTTGTATTCGATGGAAACCTCTCTTAAGAGTGTTGAGCTAGTATGTTATAAGGTTATGCAAAGCAAAAAAAACAAAATGTAAGTACCCACCTTACGAGTGGATAAAACGAAGATAAATGGTAAATATTGTACCACATAAAAAAAAAATTATGATAAATTTGAGGTCAATTACAGTGAAGTTCCAAATCCTGAAATATCGAAATGTGGATCTAACCTTTCATTTTTTCGCATTTCGGATGTTTTTTTACATTGATGTTTGGACACCAGAACTTGCGAAGTTTTGAACCTTGAAATTCCAAAATGCGGGTCCTACCTTTCCTTTTTCGCATTTTCCGAAGTTTGTTTATGTTTATATTTGGACACTGGAACTAGAAAACTTCTAAACCCCGAAATCGCAAAATGCGGGTCTCACCTTTCTTTTTTTTTCGCATTTCGGAAGTTTGTTTATGTTGATGTTTGGACACTGGAACTTGCGAAGTTACGAACCTCAAAATCCCAAAATGCAGGTCCTACCTTTCTTCTTTTTTTCGCATTTTGGAAGTCTGTTTATGTTGATGTTTGGACATCGAAACTCGTGAAGTTCTGAACCCCGAAATCCCAAAATGCGGGTCCCACCTTTCCTTTTTCTCATTTAGGAGGTTTGTATATGTTTTTGTTTGGGCACTTGTACTCGCTAAATCCTGAACTCTGAGATCCCAAAGCACTATTCACCTTTCGCAATTTCAGAAGTTGTTGTGTGTTGATGTTTGGTTTTTGTACTCGCGAAATCCTGAACTCTGAAATCCCAAAGTACTGGTCACCTTTCGCAATTTTGGAAGTTGTTGTGTGTTGATGTTTGGATTTTGTACTCGCGAAATCTCAAACTCCAAAATCCCGAAGTACTGGTCACTTTTCACAATTTCGAGAGTTTTTGTATGTTGATTTTTGGATTTTGTACTCGCGAAACCCTGAACTCTGAAACCCCAAAGTGTTGTCCCACAGTCTTTCCATATTTTCATATTTCGGAAAACAAAAGGGTCCTTTGTTTTGTTCGATACTTGTGATCACCGAAACCTGATTGACCTCTGTTTCTTCACAAAAACTGTAGGAACATAGTAGGAATTATTCTTATAGGAACAACTCAAATACTGTAATGAATGGACTGGTAGAAAACATTGGAGGATCTTCATCCGGGATAGAAGTATAATAATAACAATTCATATTACAGGTCACTATGTACGGGGCATGAAAAGTACCTAAATTATTGTATGGAGAAAGATATATGTATATACTTACTTTTAGGTGGAAATAGGTACAGATGTTAATAGAGAGTTAAAGTGAATTTTCTACAGTAAAAATGATAATATTCACCTTTACATGTGCACATAGCAGACAATCAAGTTACCTACTGTTCTAGCAGTCATGAAGATCCAGACTTGCAATCACAAGCATAATTAAATGTGCAGAACTGATTACTTTGACAATTTTTTTGTTCGAAGTAAACTATACTGGTGTAATAATGTCATTATGGATCGAATTGAATCTTACCTTCTCTTAAATTCTAAGCTTAAACGAAGTTGAATTATGTCATAGAAATTTTTTTTTATGGTAAATTTGAGGTTCATTACATATGGTATCAGAGAAAAAGTTACAACACTGGGCCTGAACAGGGCCACATGAATTGCTTAGTATATATATTCTGATTGATGGAAAAACTAATAAATCTTGTGGATTACAAACAAAAAGATTTTATGTTTTGTGTTGAATAATGGTAGCTCTAGAAGGTGCAGAAATCAGGATGGAAGAGAATCTGCAGCAAGGACCTCCTAGAGATCCAGGACAAAATAGTGATGGAAGCTCACCCACAGAGGTGTTGGAAACAATGAGGAACCTTATTGTTGAAATACAGGTTTTCAAGGTCGACAATTAAAAATTGAAGAAGGCACAACAAGAACAATAAGATATAAATGAAGTCCTAGTGTGTAGTATAGTAACCAAGAAAATCCCAAAAGATGTTAATCATGAGGAGGAGGTCAGCAAAAGGGCCTCCAAGAATTATTGTGTGAACACAAAAAAATGAGACAGTTCATCTGAAGGGACACCTTTAGCTAAAGACAAAACCATACCAGACAGAAAAAGAAAACAAACAGACCACCTTGAAGGAGAATTTAAAAAGATTAAACCAACTACTTTTGATGGAGAATCCACGACAGGAGAAGAAGTCGAGGCATGGTTGTTGGACATCAAAAAATACTTCCAAATCTACAACTATTCTAGCAACATGAACTTCAAAATGGCCATCTACAATCTGAAGGGGAAGGCCAACATTTGGTGGAAGGACCTGAAATTAGCCAAGGGCCTAAAAGAGAAACGGTTGGAATGGTCCGACTTTAAGAAGTATTTCAAGAAGGACCTTATAAATAAATTGTTGGAACTATTAAGGTTTGTACCATACCTCTGGGACGACAAGGTAAAAATCTAGCGATTCTTACGCTATTTACCATAGACTTACCAGGACAGAATTGCGTTTGACAGTGCCAAATGCTTGAGTGAGGCATTCAGGAAGGCATGAATGTGTTATGACTAGTATAAAAAATGGGTAGAGTTTCCCAAGACCTGGAAGAATAAGAAGTAAGATGGAATGGACCAACGGAAGAAGGGATACCAACCAGCTCAATATCAGAATGCAACAAAAAGTTTCCCAAGGAAGGATTTTCACTCCAATCATCCGAACACGCAAGGTAGCGGTAAACTGGTAAACTTGGGAACAAAGACGTTCGGGGACAACTCCCATGAGCCATTAAAGTGTTGGGAGTGTGGAGAGCCTCATCTAAGGAGGAACTGTCCATGTTTAACTGCAACAAACAACACTGCTATCCACAATTTGCAGGAAGCCTCGACAGTGAGTGACATGGGAAAAAATCTGCATCAGATAAATGCAACCATAGATGGTCGACAAGTTGACCACCAATCCTCGGTGGTAGAAATCGAAGGTAAAATCCATGAGACTTGAATTTCTGTTTTAATTTACCCTGGAGCTATGTTAAGTTATATTACTCCCGATGTAGTAGAGTTGAATAAACTTAAGAAACAAAAGAACGCAAAATATTGGCTTGTACAACTAGCAACAGGAACTAAAAGAAAAGTAGATAACTTTATTTCTGATCTTGAGTTCATCTTAGATGGCCAAAGATAAGGACCAATCTGAACATCCTACCACTAGGATATTATGATATGATTATCGAGATGGATTGGTTGGAACAACACAAATCAATACTAGACTGTTATACAAAGATACTTAGCTATAAAGATAATTTTGGCACTGTTAGGGCAGCCCAAGGCATACCAAAACCTGTGTCAGTCAGACAAGTTTCAGTGATGCAATTCAAGAAATGTATTAGAAAGGGATGTCAAGTTTACGCCATCCAAGTGACGAATCTATTAGAAAAAGAAGATAAGCCCAAGTTAAAAGACTTTGTTATCCTACGTGAATTCAGAGACATGTTTGTTAATGAGATACCATAATTGCCTCCTAGGAGAGAAATAGATTTTTCCATAGACTTACTACCCAGATCAACCCCTATCTCAAAAGAAACCTAACAAATGAGTCTACCAGAAATAACAGAATTAAAAACACAATTACAGGAATTGTTGGACAAAGAGTAGATCAGACCAAGTGTCTCACCATGGGGAGCACCAGTTGTCTTTGTGAAAAAGAAAGACGGTACTCTAAGACTATGTATCGATTATAGGGAACTGAACAAAGTGACCAATAAGAACAAATATCCCTTACCAAGGATAAATGATATGTTCGATCAAGTTGGTGGGGCCAAGATATTCTCATAATTGGATTTACGATCCGATTATCATCAAGTTAGGATAAAGGACCAGGACATAAACAAAACATCTTTTCGAAAAAGACACAGACACTACGATTTTGTAGTCATACCTTTTGGACTCACTAATGCACCAACCACATTTATGTGCTTCATGAACAACATTTTTAGCCAGTACTTAGACAAGTTCGTAGTAGTATTTACCGATGATATTCTGGTCTATTCCAAAACAAAGGAGGAACACAAAGAACACATAAGAATAGTTCTGCAAACACTAAGGAAACACAAGCTATACGTAAAATTCAACAAATGTGATTTTAATAAAAAAGAAATACAATACTTAAGACATGTCATTTCCTCGGAAGGTATTGTCGTAGACCCGAAAAAGATAAAATCCATTATGGAATGGCCAGTACCTAAGGATGTGGAATATATCCGGTCATTCATGGGAAGCATCGGATATTATCGTAGATTTATAGAAGGTTTCTCCAAGATAGCCTACCCTATCACGTCATTACAAAATAAAGGGACCAAGTTTAACTGGTCGCAAAAGTGTCAAGACTGTTTTAACAATCTAAAAGAATTATTGACATCAGCGCCCATTTTGAAGGTAGCAGACCCAGATAAAGACTTCACAGTATGTGTTGATGCAAGCAAAGAGGGACTAGGTGGTGTTCTAACTTAGGAAGGGAACATGATTTGTTATGAGTCCCATAAATTAAAGGAACATGAGAGAAATTATGGCAGCAGTAATACATGCCTTAAAAATGTGGCGACACTATATAATGGGCAGAAAATTCTTACTATTGATGGATAATAACGAAGTGAAATATATGTTTAACCAACCAGACCCTAATGCAAGACAAGCAAGGTGGCTAGCCTTCTTGAGCGAATTCGATTTCGAGGTCAGACATATCAAGGGTAAGGAAAATAAAGTAGAAGATGCTTTAAGCAGAAGAGTCCATGGGTTATTTGAGATAAATAGTAGTAGGGAAGAAAGTGATCTGGAACAAAGAATAAGAACGACAGGTGTTAACGACAGAAATTACACTAAGATGATGGTAGAATTTCAAAATAGTATCGCAAAATCAGATGAACCAAATATAAGTATCAACAAGAAGGGACTTTTAAGATTCAAAAACAGACTTTACATACCAGATTCAGCAGAGCTAAAATTAACTATTTTAGGCGAAGTGCATAAGAAACCATATTCTGGCCATCCAGGTTACTAGAAAACAATAACAACACTCATAAATCTATTTTACTGGCCTAATATGAAGGGAAAAATAGCAGAATACTTGGCTAGGTGCCAAGATTGTCAGCAGGTTAAGGCCGAACACCAGCATCCAACCGGCCTATTACAGCCATTACCAGTACCAAAATGGAAATGGGAGACCATATCGCTGGACTTTATAACAGGTTTGCCTAAAACTCAAAAACAGAATGATTCAATCATGGTTGTAATCAATAAACTCAGTAAGTCCTCATACTTTGTTCCTGTAAAGTCTACTTTTAAAGCTATTAATATTGTTGAAATATTCATGAAAGAAATTTTTAGACTGGATGGTATTCCTAAAATGGTGATTTCAGATAGAGACATAAAATTCACATCCACTTTTTGGAAGGAATTGTTTGCAGGGCTAAATACTAATTTGAAATTTAGTATGAGTTATCATCCACAAATGGATGGACAGACCTAAAGGACAAACCAAATGATATAGGATATGCTCTGCATGTATGTAAGAACAAAGCCGAACAAGTGGGAAGACTACCTACACTTGGTAGAATTTGCATATAACAATGGGTACCAAAGTTGACTAAGATGAGCCCTTTCGAAATATTGTACGACAGAAAGTGTACAACTCCAATTAGATGGGATAACCCGGCTGACAGACTCATGGTTGGACCAGAGATGATCCAAGAAATGGAGAATATGGTAAGGAAGGTACAACAGAACTTGAAAGAAGCACATGACAGACATAAGAGCTATGCAGATCATAAAAGAAGACACTTGGAATTTCAAGTGGGAGACCATGTTTATTTGAAGGTCAAAGCCCGAAAAATCTCGTTGAAGTTGGGGAACTTTTCCAAGATGGCACCCAGGTTTTGTGGGCCCTTCGAGATACTAGCTCAAACTGGACCCGTAGCATATCAGCTTGCACTTCCAGCTAATCTAATAATTCATAATGTATTTCATGTTTCTTTGTTGAAAAAATATATTCATGACCCTACTCATATGATTGATTGGAACTTGGTGCAGGTGGAACCCAAAGGTGATTTCTAGGTGGAACCCCTACGCATTCTGGACCGGAGAGAAATAGCACTCCGGAACAGAGTCGTTGCTCAGGTAAAGGTGCAATGGAAGCACTTTAGTCCTGAGGAGGCACTTGGGAATTGGAGGGAGATTTGCAAAAATCTCATCCAATCCTATTCCAGGAAATGAATGAACACTGAGGATAGTGTTTTAATCAAGTGGTAAAGGATGTGACATCCCCCAAAAATAAAATATGTTTAAACTTTGTGTGCTGGAAATTTATTTCCGTTTTTGGCAAATTCGAATCTGGAATTTTTTTTTTCATTTATGGCTATTCTAAATTTTCAATTTAATAATTGTATTTAATTATTGTGACTATTGGGCAGAGATCTATTTGGACTCAGCTAACTATTTGACTATCACACTTGTATAACAACAGAACAATTATATTAATTGCAGGAGGACAAATGGAACAACCATGTTAAAATCAGCTGACCATGACTCCATGAGTATGGAACATGTTGGAACTACCTCCAGGATGATTATTACAAGTGGAAAATCAGTGATTTGTCCACTGGTAGCCCCTGAAAATCAGGGATTTAGAAAGATGCAAAAATCCCCAAAGGAGGGAAAAGACCTGGGAAAAAATTGTTAAATAGCATATGTGAGGAGGCAAGATGCTGTGAAGTATGTTGGGAAAGGATTGTGAGTCCTCTTAGTATTATGAGCATTGCCGAGCAAGTGTGAGGCAAGGGGATAACTGCTGAAAAATTTGGAATATTGCTGAGGAGTCTCCAAGTTTTCCCTGATGGATTCATGGTCAGGCTAGGGGGTGAATCGGGCAAGTAGTTTTGGCTGCCCTGTTCTATGGTTGGGAGGAACGTGGTTGTTCCCTTTGTCTCCCCACGGATTGGATTCAGATATGGTGATCTACCCCTCTCTATTTTGAATGGCTATGTTTGACTGATGTCATGTATCTATTGGGTGATTATATCTAATTGCATTAAAGTAAACTATTTGAATGATCATATATGTTCGTTGTGAGGAATATGTGCAAAGGAAATATGTATCTATATATAGTTATAATACGTCTGTTGGAATGTTCACATATGACTGCTAAAGTATGTATATATTTATTGTGGAAGATGAATTACCTTATATAGAAAATTGTTATCCTATTGTACCCTTGTATAGATTATATGCATATAAAACTCATAAGTTTAGACCTTCGAAATTCTGTTAGGTAAACGGATATTGAATCCTTCTACACCTACTGTCTGACAAAATCAAAGTAAGAACACCAGTAAAAGACAAAATTTGGAAAGTTAATGAGATCTGGAAAAACCCTTTTGTCCAGATCTCTTATCTAAACAATCATGCGAATTGACGCCCACCAGAAGATTTTATGCTTTCCTTGTTCTTTTTAAAACGGTCTAACCTTTCCACAGTTAAAGTCTATGACGATTTTAGAAAATTGCAAAACCCTGAAGTGCTAGTCCAACTTTCGCTTTTTTTTTCGCATTTCGGGAGTTGTTGCAGGTGAGGTTTGGGGCATTTGAAATCACGAAACCTCGAACCCGAAAATCCCTAAATGCGGGTCCCACCTTTCCTTTTTTCACATTTTCAAAAGTTTGTTTATGTTGATATTTGGACACTGGAACTCGCGAAGTTTCGAACCCCAAAATCCTGAAATGCAGGTCTCACCTTTCTTTTTTTTTCACATTTTGGAAGTTTGTTTATGTTGATGATTGGACACCGAAACTCGCGAAGTTCCGAACCCCTAAATCCTGAAATGTGGGTCCTACCTTTCCTTTTTTGCAGTTTCAAAAGTTTTTTTATGTTGATATTTGGACACTCGAACTCGCAAAGTTTCGAACCCCGAATTCATGAAATGTAGGTCTCACCTTTCTTTTTTTCGCATTTCAAAAGTTTTTTTATGTTGATGTTTGGACACCGAAACTTCCGAAGTTTCAAACCCTGAAATCCCAAAATGCGGGTCCTACCTTTCCTTTTTCACATTTTAGGAAGTTTATTTATGTTTATATTTGGACACTGGAACTCGTGAAGTTCAGAACCCAGAAATTCCAAAATGTGGTTCTCACCTTTCTTTTGTTTTCTCATTTCAGAAGTTTGTTTATGTTGATGTTTGGACACTGGAACTCGCAAAGTTCCGAACCCCGAAATGCCAAAATGTGGGTCCTACCTTTCTTTTTTTTTGCATTTCAGAAGTTTGTTTATGTTAATGTTTGGACACCGAAACTCGCGAAGTTCTGAACCCCGAAATCCCAAAATGCGGGTCCCACCTTTCCTTTTTCACATTTTGGAGGTTTGTATATGTTGTTGTTTGGGCACTTGTACTCGCGAAATCCCGAACTCCGAGATACCGAAGTACTGGTCACCTTTCGCAATTTCAGAAGTTGTTGTGTCTTGATGTTTGGCTTTTGTACTCAAGAAATCCTGAACTCCGAAATCCCGAAGTACTAGTCACCTTTCACAATTTCGGAATTTGTTGTGTCTTTATGTTTGGCTTTTGTACTCGCGAAATCCCGAACTCTGAAATCCAGAAGTACTGGTCACTTTTCGCAATTTCGGGAGTTGTTGTGTGTTGATGTTTCGCTTTTGTACTCGCGAAACCCTGAACCCTGAAACTCCGAAGTGTTGGCCCACAGTATTTCCATATTTTTGGATTTTGGCAAACAGCGGGGTCCTTTGTTTTGTTCGGTACTTGTGATCACCGAAACCCGATTGACCTTTGTTTCTTCACAAAAATTGTAGGAACATAGTAGGAATTATTGTTATAGGAACAACTCAAATACTGTAATGAATGGACTGGTAGAAAACGTTTGAGGATATTCATCTGAGATAGAAGTATAATAATAACAGTTCATATTACAGGTCACTGTGTACGGGGCATGACAAGTACCTAAATTATTATATGGAGAAAGATATAGGTATATACTTACTTATAGGTGGAAATAAGTACATATGTTAATAGAGAGTTAAAGAGGATTTTCTACAGTAAAAATGATAATATTCTCCTTTACGCTCGCACATAGTAGATAATCAAGTTACCTACTGTTCTACCAGTCATGAAGTTCTAGACTTGCAATCACAAGCATAATTAAATGTGCAGAACTGATTACTTTGACAATTTTTATGTTCGAAGTAAACTAGACTGGTGTAATAATGTCATTATGGATCAAATTGAATCTTACCTTCTCTTAAATTCTAAGCTTAAACGAAGTTGAATTATGTCATAGAATTTTTTTTTTTATGGTAAATTTGAGGTTCATTATAGGAAAAGCCAACGTTTGGTGGCAGGACCTGAAATTGGCCAAGGGCCTAAAGGAGAAATTGTTGGAATGGTCTGACTTTAAGAAGTATTTTAAGAAACAATACCTTTCTGAAAAATATTATGAAAGGAAGATGAAATATTTTACGAGTTACAACTCGAACAGATGACGATGGAGGACCTTATAAATAAATTTATGGAACTACTAAGGTTTTTACCATACATCCGGGAGGATAAGGTAAAAATACAACGATTCTTAAGCTATTTACCACAGTCCTACAGGGACAGAATTGAGTTTGACAACCCCAAATCCTTGAGTGAGGTATTCAGGAAAGAACGAATCTGCTATGACCAGTATAAATAGCGGGTAGAGTTTCCCAAGGCTTGGAAGGATAAGAAGCAAGATCGAATGAACCAACAGAAGAAGGGATACCAACCAACTCCTTATTGGAATGCAGCAAAAAATTTCCCAAGGAAGGATTTTCACTCCAATCATCCGAATGCGCAAGGTAGCGGTAAACTGGTAAACTAGGGAACAAAGAAGTTTGGGGACAACTCACGCGAGCCATTAAATTGTTGCAAATGTGGAGAGCCTGATCTAAGGAGAAACTGTCCACGTTTAAGTTCAGCAAACAAAACTATTGTTCACAATTTGCAAGAAGCCTCGATAGTGGGAGACATGGGCAGAAGCCTACATTGGATAAATGCAGCCATAGATGGTCGACAAGATAACCACCAGTCCTCGGTGGTAGAAATCGAAGGTAAAATCAATGACACTCAAATTTCTATTTTAATTGAGCCTAGAGCTACGTTAAATTATATTACTCCTGTTGTAGTAGAGTCGAATAAACTTAAGAAACAAAAGAACGCAAAATCATGACTTGTACAACTAGCAACATGTACTAAAAGGAAAGTAGTTGACTTTATTTCTGATTTTGAGTTCAACTTAGATGGTCAAAATATAAGGACCAATATAAACATCCTACCACTAGGATCTTATGATATGATTATCGGGATAGATTGGTTGGAACAACACAAAGTAGTAATAGACTGTTATACAAAGATACTTAGCTATAAAGACGATTTTGGCACTGTTAGAACAACCCAAGGCATACCAAAACCTGTAGCAGTTAGACAAGTTTTAGCGATGCAACTCAAGAAATGTATTAGAAATGGATGTCAAGTTTATGCCATCCAAGTGACGAATCTATTAGAAAAAGAAGATAAGCCAAAGTTAGAAGACTTTGTTGTCCTACATGAATTCAGAGACATGTTTGTGGATGAGATACCATAATTACCTCCTAGAAGGGAAATAGACTTCTCCATAGACCTACTACTCGGTTCATCCCCTATCTCAAAGTCACCCTACCGAATGAGTCTACCAGAACTGACAGAATTAAAAAATATAATTACAGGAATTGTTGGACAAAGAGCATATCAGACCGAGTGTCTCACCATGGGGAGCACCCATCCTCTTTGTGAAAAGAAAGATGGTACTCTAAGACTATGTATCAATTATAGACAATTGAACAAACTGACTACTAAGAACAAATACCCCTTACCAAGGATAAATGATCTGTTCGATCAAGTAGGTGGGGCCAAGATCTTTTCAAAGTTGGATTTACGATCCAGTTATCATCAAGTTAGGATAAAAGATGAGGACATAAGAAAAACAACGTTTCGGACAAGATATGGACATTGCGAGTTCGTAGTCATACCTTTCAGACTCACTAACTTACCAAGCACGTTTATGTGTTTGATGAACAGTATTTTCAGTCAATACTTAGACAAGTTCGTGGTAGTATTCATCGACGATATTTTGGTCTATTCAAAAACGGAGGAGGAACATGATGAACAATTGAGTATAGTTCTGAAAACGTTGAGGAAACACAAACTGTACGCCAAATTTGACAAGTCTGACTTCTATCAAAAAGAAATACAATATCTAGGACATGAAATTTCAGCAGGAGGCATTGTCATAGACCCGGAGAAGACAAAATCCATTATGGAATGGTCGGTACCTAAGGATGTAGCAGATATCTTCTCATTCATGGGGATCACTGGATATTATTGTAGGTTTATAGAAGGCTTTTCCAAGATAGCCTACCCTATCACGTCATTACAAAAGAAAGGGACCAAGTTTAACTAGTTAGAGAAGTGTCAACATAGTTTTAACAAACTGAAGGAATTATTGATACATGCACCCATATAAAAGGTAGCAGACCTAGATAAAGACTTCACCGTATGTGTTGATGCAAGTAAAGAAGGACTAGGGGGTGTCCTAAATCAAGAAGGACACGTTGTTTTTTATGAGTCTCAGAAATTCAAAGAACATGAGCGAAATTATGTCACTCATGACCTAGAATTGGCAGCAGTAATACATGCCTTAAAAATGTGGCGACATTATATAATGGGCAGAAAATTCCTACTATTAATAGATAATAGCGGGGTGAAATATTTGTTTAACCAACCAGATCTTAATGCAAGACATGCAAGCTGGCTAGCCTTCTTGAGAGAATTCGACTTTGAGGTCAGACATATCAAGGGTAAGGAAAATAAAGTAGCAGACGCTTTAAGCAGAAGAGTCCATGGGTTATTTGATATAAATATCAGCAGGGCAAAAAGTGATCTGGAATAACGAATAAGGTCGGCAGGTATTAACGAAGAAAAGTACACTGACATGATGGAATAATTTCAAAACAGTATCACAAACTCAGATAAACCAGATCTAAGTATCGACAAGAAGGGACTATTACGATTTAAAAACAAACTTTACATACTAGATTCAACAGAGTTAAAATTAATTGTTTTAGATGAAGTGCTTAAGAAACCGTATTCTAGCCATCCATGTTACTAGAAAACAATAACAACACTCAAAAAACTATTTTACTGGCCTAATATGAAGGGAGAAATAGCAGAATACTTGGCTAGGTGCCAAGATTGTCAGCAGGTTAAGGCCGAGCACCAACACCCAGCCGGCCTATTACAGCCATTACCAGTACCAGAATGGAAATGGGAGACTATATCATTGAACTTTATAACAGGTTTGCCTAAAACTCAGAAACATAATGATTCTATCATGGTTGTAATCAATAAACTCAGTAAGTCTGCACACTTTATTCCTGTAAAGTCTAATTTTAAAGCTATAAACATTGCTGAAATATTCATGAAAGAAATTTTTAGACTACATGGTATTCCTAAAATGGTGGTTTCAGATAGAGACGTAAAATTTACATCCGCTTTTTGGAAGGAATTGTTTACAGGGCTAAACACTAACTTGAATTTTAGTACGCGCTATCATCCAAAAATGGATGGACAGGCCGAAAGGACATACCAGATCATAGAGGATATGCTTCGCATGTACGTAAGAACAAAACTGAGCAAGTGGGAAGACTACCTGCAATTGGTAGAATTTGCATATAACAATGGGTACCAAACTTCGACTAAGTTGAGCCCTTTCGAACTACTGTATGGAAGAAAGTGTATGACTCCAATTAGCTGGGATAACCCAACTAACAGACTCATGGTTGGACCAAATATGCTCCAAGAAATGGAGAACATGGTAAGAAAGGTACAACAGAACTTGAAAGAAGCACAAGACAAACATAAGAGCTATGTAGATCAGAAAAGAAGACACTTGGAATTTCAAGTGGGAGACCATGTCAAAGCCCGAAAGAGCTCGTTGAAGTTAGGTAATTGTGCCAAGCTAGCACCCAGGTTTTGTGGGCCCTTCAAGATACTAGCTCGAATTGGACGCGTAGCATATCAACTTCCACTTCCATCTAATCTAAGAATTCATCATGTATTTCATGTTTTGTTGCTGAAAAAGTATATTCATGACCCTACTCATAAGATTGATTGGAACTTGGTGTAGGTGGAACCCGAAGGCAAGCTCTAGGTGGAACCCCTGCGCATTCTGGATCGGAGAGAAATAACACTTCGGAACAGAGCCGTTGCTCAAGTAAAGGTGCAATGGAAGCACTTTAGTCCTGAGGAGGCCACTTGGGAGTTGGAGGGATATTTGCGGAAATCTCATCCAATCCTATTCCAAGAAAGGAATGAACACTAAGGATAGTATTTTACTGAAGGGGGAAAGGATGTGACATCCCCGAAAATAAAATATTTTTGAAATTTAAAATTGTTGGAAATTTATTATGTTTTTAGTAAATTCGAATTTGGAATTTTTTTGCCATTTATGGAAATTCTGAATTTCGAATTTGGTTATTGTAATTAATTATTATGACTATTGGGAAGAGACCTGATTTGACGCAACTAACTATTTGACTATGACACTTGTATGAAAACATAATATTTTATATTGATTGCAGGAGGACAAATGGAACAACCATGTTAAATTTAGCTGACCATGACTCCATGAGTGGGGAACATGTTGGAACTACCTCTGGGCTTATTATTACAAGTGGAAAATCAGTGATTTGGCCATTGGCAGCCCCTGAAAATCATGGATTTAGAAAGCTGTGAAAATTTCCAAGAGAGGGAAAAAGACCTAGGAAAATGATAAATAGCATATGAGAGGAGGCAGGACGTTGCCAAGTATGTTGGGAAAAGAGACTATTGATTTATTTTTCTTGTTGTTATGAACACTACTGAATGAGTGTGAGGCAAGAGGATTATACTGGAATCGAGGGACATTGTTGAAGAGGAGTTTACAGGTTGTCCCTCATGGGTTCATCATAAGGCTAGGGGGTGAATCAGGCAAGTGGTTTTGGCTGCCCTATTCTACGGTTGGGAGGAACATGGTTGTTACTTTTGTCTTCTCGCGAATCGGTTCAAATATGTAAATCTTCTCTTTCTTTGTTGGAATGATTTGTGTATCTGACATTGTGCGAAGTTGAATAATTTCCATAGATGACATCTGTTCGTTGTAAAATTTTATGATCAAAAACTAAATTCTGGAAATGGTTCCTCCTATATCTAAAACGCTAGACAAAACTATCTACTAATGAACTTGAAAGAACAGATCCGCCTACAGGAGCATATCTAACTCTGAAATTGAAATTCTAGGTAGGATTGTCTATTTATAGATGAGTTGGAAAGGTACAGGTCTATATGTTATAGACATATATCTACTTCTATAATTAAAGTCCTAGCAAATCTATCTTTGAATAATTGATTTGGAGTTGAACCTGTACATATAGTACCTACAGAAATATATATATATA